>JACEIK010000809.1:160438-174395 GCA_018107945.1 Datura stramonium
TGATAGCTTTGTGGTGGTGGAAGCTCTATGGAAGAAATAAAATGGGGAAAAGGGAATGATGGTTAGAAACAAGAGAAAGAGAGGAGGCGACACTGCTGCCTTTTACCCAATCCATTTATTTTCCAACCCATTTTTATTCATATTAAATATGAGCGGGTTGAAATAATATCCATATTATGTTGACCCATTTTAAACCCACTCAAATTTGACCCGACCCGCCCATTTGCCACTACTATTGCGTGCAAACCAATATGAATTCTAAATTTACCAGGGTTTAGCGACTCACCGATCAGAGATTTTTTTTCGGTTTCTTTATTCGTCATCCGTAAGCCATCTTCGGTGAGACTCACTCATCCATCGAATTGATCTCCCATATCTCCACTTCTAGTCGCCTACTGGCACTGCTCATCGGCCATCGTTACTACTTGCCAACCCACCACTGCTCAGGCGATCCAGATCTGGCACTCTCATTGGATCTTGCTTTGTCACTGGACGAATACACCCCCAAATCCCAAATTCTATCTTTCCAGCATTGTTTTTACATTCGTTTTTGGATTCGTTCTTTTTCATTCTTTCTTAAAAAATTACTAGTCGATAATCTGTTTATTTATTGGATTTCTGTTTTTTGTTCTTCTCTATTAGTCTTTAGATTTGTTGCTTGTATGTGATTTAGGGTTGATTCTTGGAAGAATTGTCTAATATTTTTGTTTTCAGTTCTTTCTTTAGAATTTATCGTTTGGTCTTATTTAGTCATATTATTCTAATTTTGGCTTGGATGTAGATTTTTGCCACTAGTCCCCTGCATTTAGTTATATCATTATTGTCTGATTAGTTGTACTCGCCTTTTCACAATTATATGTTTGTGCTTTGAATTTTCCCTTATTGATTCTGGCGTTTTGTTTCCTACTTTGTCGTTGACATCAATACCTTGTTTGATATATTTTTTTTTAGTGGCTCTGATGGACGATGGTAGACTAGGATCATGTTCTCGGTCGGTGGCGAGGGCTGGAGTTAGGGGTAGTAAGTAGGTTAAGAGTGTTTCTAGGCTAAGAGTAGGATTGGTACATATGGTCAAGAGGGAAGTTCATAGAACTAGTAAAGACTCTCACAAAAAGGAGAATTAGTATAGCTTGTGTTAAGGAGATTAAATTGGTTGGTACTAAAGTGCAGGATATAGACGGGTATAAGTTGTGGTACTCAGGAGGATCAAAGAATAAGAATGGAGTAGGCATTTTAGTAGATAGCGATTTAAGGGAAGAAGTGGTTAAAGTTAGGAGAGTCAACAATAGGATGATGACGATTAAGTTAGTTGTTCGAGAGTCAACTTTAAATTTTGTTAGTACATACGTTCCGCAAGCGCATTTGGGCAAGAAGGGAAAAAAGTGTTTTTGGAACGATTTGAACGAGGTGGTGGGAGGTATACTCGCCAACTGAGAAGTTATTTGTAGGAAGAGGTTTCAATAGACACATTGGGTCATCTTCGAGGGGCTATGACGATGTCCATGGAGACTTTGATTTCGAAACTTAAACGGAGGAGGAGTCTCATTTTTGGACATTACAAGAGCTTTTAGGTTGGTGCTACCAAATTTGAGCTTCCCGAAGAGGGAAGAGCACTTGGAACCTTTCATAGTACAGTGGCTAAGATGTAAATAGACTATTTTCTTCTTAGGTGTGATGTTAAAAGCCTTTGTAAAGACTGCAAGGTTGTCCTGAGTGAGAACCTTACGATCCAACATAAGTTCTTGAGGATGGATTCGGATATTAGGAGAGAGAGAAAGAAGAGGATGGTGGATGAACGACCAAGGATGGGTAGCTTGACTATGGATAGTGCCCAGAAGATAGGGGAGAATTTGAAGGCTATGGAGGCTTGGGGGAATACTGGGGATGTGAAAAGTATGTGGGATAAGACTGCTAATTGCATTAGAAAAATTATTAGGGAGTATATGGGGTCTCGAGAGGTAGATTGATTGAACATCGAGGGAACTAGTAGATGGAAAAGTTAAAGGAAATGTGGAGGATAATAAAATGGCGTATGTGAAGTTGGTGGGTAGTAAGGATGAGGAGAAAAAATAGACATATATGGATAAGTATAAGATGGCGAGGAAGGATGCAAAGTTAGTAGTTCCGGCGGCAAAAACGACAACTTTTGAACCCTTGTATGTAGAATTAGATGGCAAAGATGCGATAAGAAGTTATACAGGCTAGTAAAGACAAGAGAAATGAGGGCTCATGACCTAGATCAAGTGAAGTGCATCAAGGACGAGGACGACAAAGTTCTATTATAGGAGGCACTTATTAGACGAAGATAGCAGTCGTACTTCCATAAACGCTTAAACAAAGAAGGGATAAAGATATTGTTCTAGGAGATATGGAGCACTCGGAGAGGCGTCGCGATTTTGGATATTATAGATATATAAAGATTTAAGAGGTTAAATGGGTTAATGCACATGGAAAGAACGACCGAATTAGATGAGATCCCAATGAAATTTTAGAAGAGCGAAGGTGGGGAAGGTATGGAGTGGTTGACTAGACTTTTTAATATCAGTTTTAAATCGGCAAAAATACCCGAGGAATGGAGGTGGAGCATAATGATTCCATTGCACAAGAGCGAGGGTGACATTCATAGCTGTATAGGGGTATCAAGTTGCTAAGGCACATAATGAAATTTAAAAGAGGGTAGTGGAGATGAGGGTGAGGAGGGGTGAATCTATTTTTGAGAACTAGTTCAGATTCATATTGGGGAGCTCGACAACAGAAATCATCCATCTTATTAAGAGACTACTGGAATAATATATAGAGAGAAAGAAGGACCTATACATGGTGTTCATTAACCTAGAAAAAACATACGATAAAGTCCCACGAGAGATTTTATGGAGATGCTTGGAGATTAGTGGAGTACTTGTGGCATACACTAGGATGATCAAGGACATGTACGATGGAGTTAACACTTGAGTAAGTAGTACAAACTGGGGGGAAGGGGGGAGATTGGAAGCACTTCACAGTATAATGAGGTTGCAGTAGGAATCAACTGTTAGCCCATTTTTATTTTTCTTAGTGATAGATGTATTATTTTGTGGATGATATCATCCTAATTGACAAGATCCATAGTGGGGTTAATGCTAAGCTGGAGGTTGGAGATGGACCTTGGAGTTTAAAAGGGTTTAGGTTGAGTAAGACCAAGATAGAATACTTGGAGTGCAAGTTCCGTAACATAATGCCTGAGGTTGACATGGAAGTAAGGCTTGATGCATATGTCGTTCCAAAGAAAGGAAGTTTCAAGTATCTTGGGTCTTATCTAAAAAATGGAGAGATCAACGATGATGTCACATATCGTATTGGTGCTAGATGGATGAAATAGAGGCTTACATCCAAAGTATTATGTGATTAGAAAATGCCACTTAAACTTAAATGCAAGTTCTACAGAGTAGTGATTATACTAACTATGTTGCATGGGTGGAATATTGGCTAGTTAGGAACTCTCATGTTCAGAAGGTGAAAGTTGAGGATGTTGCGGTGGATGTGGGAATACTAGGAGAAATAAGATTAAAAATAATGATATTCGAGATAAGGTATATGTGGCTATGGTGGAGGACAAGATGCAGAAATGAAACTAAGATTTGGTTTAGGCATGTGAGGAGGAGATACACGGATGCCCCAATGCAGATGTGTGAGAGGTTGTTTATAAATGATTTCAGAAAAGGTATAGGTAGGTCGACGAAGTATTGGGGAGAGATGATTAGATAGGACATGATATATTTGTAACTTACCAAATACATAACCTTAGATATGAGGTTATAGAGGACAAGATTAGGATAGAAGACTAGCAGGTAGTAGAACGTTGTCTCACGTACCCGCACATATAGTAGTCGAAGGTTTTCCCCTGTATTTTTTTGTCCTTTAATTTTTATTACTATCTACTGTCTCTTATACTTCGATTATTGACTACTTTATTGTAGTTATTGCTCCTTCCTATGAATGATTTAGATGTTTTTTATAGTTTTTTGCCATGATCTCTTCACTTTCATTATTTATCATGCTTTCGATCTACTTTAACATGATTTTTCTTTAGCCGGGGATCTATCAGAAACAACATCTCTGTCTTCCAAGTTAGGGGTAAGGTCTGTATACACTCTACAATTCTCATACCCACTTGTAGGATTACACTTAGTATGTTGTTGTTGATGTTGTAGCCTTCCATCAAAATAATATATTGTATATTAATATACAATATACATAGTATATATCTTATATATATACACACACACACACGCCAATCAGTAGAGGGAACCAGGTCCCTTACCTGGTTCAACAGTTAAGGATAGAAAGTAAAACGCACACAATATTTACATGGAAACCTCTTTGCCCAAGGAGTAAAACCACGACCTACCCTAGTAGGATTTTCTAAAACTCCACTAACAACAGGGCAATGTTTAGATTTACAACCTCTTGCAAACCTAGGAATTAACCCCTTAATCCCCTTTCCCTTAAAACACCTCCATTGCAAGGCTTTGCAATAGCTATATCATAACTAACTCAAACGACTAACTCTATCCTAGATAAAAGGAGATTACAACTCAAAAAAAATACCTATAACATTTTTTATTAACTAGGAGTAGGTTTACAATATTAATACAAGAGACAAGAAATCAATATTCTAAGAATTAGAGCAAAAATACACACTAATCAGCTTCGGTTCTTTTTGTTGTTGATGCTTGTCTTCAAGTCTTTTGCAAGAGAGGAAGTTTCCTTCTTGAGAATGGAAAAAAGTGATGAACAATTTGTTTTCCATAAGTATATAATGAGATGAGTGAGATATGAGAGTCGTTTGTCCACTAGATAAGAGCATGTACCGCAGCAGACCTGCCACTGCACTGCGGCAGCAGTGGCAGTCTGCACCATACCTTTTGTGAGCAGTGCCTAGTTGACTTTTCCCAGAAGCAGTTCACCAAACGACCTGGTTCCCCAGTAGGTTTGTCACATCATCAAAAAATACTTCTATCAATTTCGCCCTTTTTGATGATGGCAAACACTTGCAGTTTTTCAAACTCCACATTTCCCCCCTTGACATAGCNCCAGTTCCCCCTGTCACGTCGCCCCCCTCGATGTTTCTTCCCCTTTTTGGCATCATTAAAAAAATTCAGTAACACAATAAAAAGAGAAAGAAAAAATGTTAACTTATATCCACTTAGGCAACATAACACGAATGAAGAAGCACAAGAAGTAAGGAGATAAACATAGAACTAGCATTCCAATCAAATAGTAACAACAACCCAAGAAATAGAAAAAAAAACAGCAGCAGTCATAGTCATACAAAGCTAAATATAAACCATATTAACAACACCACACAAAAGGAATGATATGTGGTAGATGAGAGAAGAGGGAAACAAAAGTGGAGATAGGACAAGGTCACAACTTAGAAAGAAGTTTGTCAATCCTCTCATTAGCGGCACACTAGTCACGAAGCATTTGCTGAGTCAGGTCCTCTAGTTGTTTCCTAAGAGCGGCATTGTCACCCTTCAACGAAGCATTCTCCTCTTGTAATCCAACAACGCATTAGGAGCTTCACTGAACTGAGCAACCTTAAGAACAACTATTTCAGCATCCTTCTGAGCAAGCAACTTGGTAAGGCATTCAATTTCCTCAATCCCTCAATGATGTGCCTCAATGAAGCTTGAAACAGTAGACTGACCACCAATGCCTCCCCGCCTAGCCACACATTCACACTCCTTGAGTGTGCTAAGAGTGAACATTTTCTTGTGTGTAGCTATCATACCATGTCCAAGAGGAACCCCAAAATGTTTGAAAACTCGGGTGAGAAGATAACCATAGGCTATCCATGTCACCCATCCTTAGAACCAACAATCTTGATCATATGTTCAATCATGAGAGCAGGAAAGCTTAGTGGATGAAATGAGCTTAAGGCCTCCATGATAAATAGGTCTGCCGGTGCAGCAATGGATTGATGCTCAGCCCTGGGTAGGACAACTTTGTTGACGAATTCAAACAGTAGATGGTATTCGGGCTTCATTTGCTTTTTGAGCATCCGATCGCTGGTCAGGTTCCCTTCTAGTTTCTCTATCATCTTTTGAAAATCCTGAGTGGCTTTCTTGTCCTTCACAGTAAATTCCCCAGTAGTATGCACATTCAATATCTTTACTAGAGAGATTGAGTCAAACTCCAACTCAACGCCACCAACCTTAGCAAACACGGTCTCATCATCATCAGTAAAAGACAGGGATGAGTAGAACTCAATAACTTCAGCCTCATACATGATAGGCATGGGGAGGGAAAACAAGTGCTCCCAACCTTGATAACTTACCATCTCAATGAGTTCTTGCATACCCTACATCCCTGCTATGTTAGGATCAAAGATTCTTCCCCCCAGCACCTTCTGTTTCTTGATATTTGCAGCTCGTTCCTTCACATCACCCTCCAATGCCTCACGCACAATGCGTTTACCTTTAGAAACTTTTTCAAGGAAGTGCTTTCTTTTGGACCATTGCACAGGAGCACCTGGTCCTTCAACAGGTTTTTCAACCACAGACAATTGTTTCCCTATTTTTGAGACCTTGGCACTGCGAAGAGATTTCTTCTCAACCTTAGGTCTTTTTTCCATGACTTGAGATGGAATATCATTATCTAGATCCATAATAGGAGAGGACGGGTCTTTCTCATCAAGTACTGTTGCCTTGGTAACTCAGCGCCTCTTCAAGGTGTTTTGATGGCTTTTCTCTAAAATCAAATCTGACTTCTTGACTGTGCCCCTGGTAGAAGGTCCCCCTTTTATTCTCGTATGACCCTGGATAGTGTGTCTTGATGCAGATCGAGATTTTATCTTAAAAACCATATGGATGGGAACTTCATCATCATCAGGCGGAGAAGAGGTTCCCTCAGCAGTTCCAGATAGTGCAGATGGTTCAGGGACTTCCACGTCCGACAAGTGTAGGGGTTCCATCCCACTTGGGAGAGGCAGCAATAGGGGGTGCCTCTTGAGAGGACGATTCCCCACTTTCTTGAACAAATGGACAGGTTCCATCACTGGAGTCTAATCTGCTACCTTCAGCAAATGGGGACCTCTCTCCGACTTTCTTTTCTAGAGTACCCAAAGCGGTGATAAATCCTTCAATAATCTTAGCCTCACTTTGGAGTATGTTAGAAGTTCCTTCTTTTGACTCCTTCAGTCCTCCTTGAAACAGGGTTTCAGTGGATAAATTCAACCCTTCTTTGGATGAACTTCAGTTCCCTTCTTGGCCACAACAGGACTATCGACAGCCACCGTTGTTCCCTGAACCCTGTATTGTCATCCCCGCGAGAGATAGCAGTAGGATTGACCTGAACAACACTGGGAGAGTGCAACTTGGACCTTGGGCTATCTTGGTTGTCAGTGCCGCTAGGAGAGGAGGGAGGATTCAAGGAGATAGGGGTGTCCAAAATTAGGTTGTCAATGAGTTGGGTTCCCTCAGTGGATGGAGAAGGAGAAGTTTCACTAGAAATTCCTTGGTGATAGTGAAGGATAAGAAGAAAATGATATAGATGTTGAAGCTGGGAGAAGAGACACCGGAGATGTAGAGAGAAAATTTAAAAGAAGAAATGAGAGATTTTGACAGGAGAGATATTGAAGAGGAAATTGAAACATGAACCAATTAATAGAGGAACTGATATGGTTTAAACTGATGGATGTGACATTTTAGGGGAGTCGTATCAGTTTCTTAAAGGTAGTAAAAGTGGGAATGACGTGGCACAGTTAAGTATGTTTTATAAACAAAGCTTAAAGCATGAATGAGAGTGCTAACCTATTTGAGGAACCTGGTCCCTCGTGAGTTCCCATGGAGCAATGAACTTCTGACGAGTGTGTGTCCTTACTACATGGTCCCTCACCATGCATGCATACTTGTGATAGTATAAAGCTAAGTTAGACACGTCGAATTTCCAGTCTTCACTATATACCTGCACCTTCGATCTAGCCACATATGAGGAGGACAACACTGAGACTAAAGGCTATATCTGATCAGTCCTAGATTCATCCGATTTCGTTCAAAGTGCTCTCTTCCCAAGGCCTTTGTGAATATATCAGCTACCTGGTTTTCAGTGGTGCAGAACTACATACAGATCAACCTTTTCTCTATATTGTCCCTGAGAAAATGATGTCATACACCAATGTGTTTAGTTCTCTTGTGTTGGACTGGATTCTTCGCCATGTTCAGGGCACTGGTATTATCACATAATAGAGGTACATGATCCACATGAATACCATAGTTTTTGAGTTGCTTCCTAATCCATAGCAACTGCGCACAACATGAGGCAGCCGAGACATACTCAACTTCAGCAGTGGATAATGTGACTAAATTTTGCTTCCTGGTTCCCCATGAGATTAGGAGGATCCAAGGTAGTGAGTCATCCCTGAAGTACTTTTTCTATCCACCAAAAATCCTGCGTAGTCAGCATATGCATATCAACCCAAATTGAAATTATCACCAAAAGGGTAGAAGAGCACCAGATCAGAAGTACCCTTGAGATATCTCAAAATTCATTTAGCAGCTTTCAAATGAGATTCCTTAGGATTGGACTGGAATCGAGCACACATTCCTACACTAAACACAATATCAAATCTGCTTGTTGTTATGTACAGCAAAGACCCAATGATACCCCAATACATGGTTGGATTGACCGAAGAACCTGGTTCATCATTGTCCAGTCGAGTAGTAGTTGCAAGAGGAGTGTCAATAGGCTTAGCAGACTCCACATCAAACTTCTTAAGCAGCTCAGAGATGTATTTTTGTTGACTTATTGTGATCCCATTTTGCCTTTGCTTGACTCATAATCTATTCCCTCTTCCTGATTGTATCCTTGAACTACCAGCCTTGCTTTGTTTCTGATTGTGTTTTCCTTTTCATCTAGCTTATTCCTGTATACCCATCTGGTCCCTATGATGGTTTTGTCAGCTGGTCTGGGAACCAGGTGTCATACTTGGCTTCTCTTGAAGTTTTCTAATTTATCGTGCATGGCAGAGATCCAATCCAAATCTTTCAATGCTTCCTTGATATTCTTGGATTCTATCTGAGACAAAAAGGCTAAGTGAGCAAACATATTTCAAACCTGAGAGCGAGTGGTAATCCCTTGGTCAAAGAAGGATATTATGTTGTCCAAGGGATGAGATTCTCTATGCTTCCAATTTGAAACTTTGGGATGGGGAGGATTCTTTCCTTGTTGGCCGATTGGAGTTGTTGGATCAAGTGCTTCATCATCATTTAAGCCTTCTTTTAGTAAGTGATCCATACCATGGGTTTCTTCATCCCTTTGTGAGTCATTCTTTAGGGAGTTCATATGAGCCTCCAGTTGCTGCCCATATGACTTTAAGTCACTACCTCTATTTTCATCAGCTTGATTGCATGACTTGTCTTGGGAATTTGGTCCCTCACCAGATATGAGTTGTATCTTCACCAGTTCTCCAGCTTCAAGATATTCAATGTGATTTGTAGTACTGCTCATTACGCTGGATTCATCAAAAATGACATGAATACTTTTCTTCCACACACTGAGCCCTTTTATTAAAGACTAGATAAGCTTTACTCTGCGATGAATACACCACAAAGATACCTTCATCACTTTTTGCATCAAACTTTCAAAGGGCCTCCTTTCCATTATTCAAGATGAAACATCTGCATCCAAATGCTCTCAAATAGGACAGCTTGGGATTCTTCCCATTCAGCAGTTCATATGGCATCTTTTCCAGCTGGGATCTGATCAAGTATCTGTTTATTACATAGCATGCACTGTTTACTGCCTCTGCCCAAAATGTCTTTGATATTCCACTAGATATCAACATTGTTCTTGCCACATCCTCTAGGGTTCTGTTCTTTCTCTCCACCATACCATTTTATTGTGGAGCCATGGGTGCAGAAAAATTATGAGAGATGCCATTTTATGCACAGAATTCATCAAATCGAGCATTCTCGAACTCAGTTCAATGATCAGATCTAATGCTCCCAATATTATTTCCATACTTGAGTTGAACCTGTCTTGAGAAGATGACAAAGACATCAAATGTTTCATCCTTGGACTTCAGAAATAATGTCCAAGTGAAACGAGAGTAGTCATCCACAATTACAAAGATGTACCGTTTGCCTCCTCTGCTAGCGTACCTCATTGGTCCACATAAATCCATGTGAAGCAATTCAAGAGGTCTCGAGTTACTAACATCCTTCTTTGGTTTAAAATATGATTGAACCTGCTTCCCTCTAATGCATGCATTGCACAGCTTATGATCAGTGAACTTTACCTTTGGCAGACCACGGACCAGGTCCTTAGAGATTAACTTGTTCAGCAGAGAGAAACTCACATGCCCGAGCCGTCTTTTCCATAATTCACTATCATCTTCTAACGTGCTTAAGCACTTCATATCATGATCATCGATAGAACTCATCTTTGTCACATAGATGTTTTTCCATCATTTGTCCACCAAGATAACTTCACCAGATTCAATATCGATCATAGTGTAAGAGGCAGATATGAATCTTACTTGTTACCTTTACCATAAATTCAAGAAACACTCAGCAGACTGTAATTCAATCCTTCCACATAAAAAATATCTTCAATTGCATGAGCTACATTTCTTCCGACTTTTCCCACACCTAAGATATATCCTTTCTTTCCGTCACCAAAGGACACACTTTCACCTTGAAGGGCTTTGAGAGATAGGAATTCTTCAATTTTTCTAGTCATATGTCTCGAGCAACCACTGTCCATAAACCATTTCAGACCATCAACCCCTCTCTTGCCCTGCAAATATTTTTAGAGGTTAGTTTTTGAAACCCATATCAACTTGGGTCCCTTTAAATTGTAAAAAGGATGAATGAGATCTCTTTTAGTCCATGCAGGTAAGCCTGTTTTTCTTCTCAGAGAACCAGGTTCCTCAGAGACTGGATTTTCTCTTGTGAACCTCACACTGTTTCTAACCGCAGTCATTCTAGCTTCACATGTGTCTTTTAGATGTCCATTCTCACCACAATGAGTACACAACCAGTTATAGGGATTAAACACATAGTTAATGTGGGGATCATATGGGACTCTTTTTTTCCTAAACCCAATACCTTCCCTAGACTGCATATATTTTGTATTTGGGAGGCAAGGGCTTTTAGAGGACCATGTCCACCTAAAAGACTTGTCAAGGTCATTTTTTACTCTTATCAGCTCCTCATGCAGAGTTGTATTTTTCTTAGATTGAGTTAACAGACTCATCTTGGCACTTTCATGCTCCTTTTCCAACTTGGTTTGACTTTGAACATGAGAAGTTTCCTTACTATGTTCACCCTCCATGTATTATGTGAATTTGTCTTCTAAAGCCAATTTATCTTTAACCAACTCCTTAAGTTCTTCATTAAGTCTAATGTTCTCCATATTTAAGGACTTTCTAGCTTCTTCAGATTGATCTAGCTCAGCAGTTATAGTGACGTTTTGATTAACTATGTCATAGTATGCATCTATCAACACATCAGCAAGGGCCCTCAACTCCCTTTTTGAGAGAGTTTTAAGATCCTTCTGTAAGTCAAGAAAGCTTACTTTCTTCATTTTCTTCCACATCAAATTGAGCCATGAGTACAAATATTGAGTCAAACTTCGAGGATCCATCTTCCTGAGCATATATAGAGGTGTCTGCAGGATTTTCACCTCCTTGATCAGACTCACTAGATGTTTCACCCCAGGCAGCCATTGACTGCTTTACCACCATGTCAGCAGCTTCTCTTCTTTTGTACCGGTCTCGCACCTGGTTCCTCTTCTGCATCTTCTCAGCATTTGCTCTGTATTGATCTTGTTTATGCATAGGACAGTCTTTGATAAAGTGTCCAGGCTTTCCACATTTGTGACACAAGTCATTTGCTTTTGGATACTTGTTTGAATTTCCCTTTTTTGCAAAGTTTCCACTTTTTCTCACCATCCGGGAAAACGTCGGGTTAGGTATGCCATGTCTGATTTATCTCCACTGGAATCACTTTTTGCTGCCTTGAGAGAAAGACTCTTTTCTTTCTTGGGCTCTCTTCTTTCGAGGTCTTGCTGCTTCTTAAGCTCATACGTCTTCAGATTCCCAATCAGCTCATCCATAGTTTTTCCAGATCTTTGGCTTCAGTGATAGCATTCACTTTGCTTTCCCAGGAACCAGGTAACACACTGAGAATCTTCCTGACAAGCTTATTTGTTTTGATGATTTCACCTAAGCAGTGGAGCTCATTGATGATTGAGGTGAACCTGGTATGCATTTTTTGAATAGTCTCTCCTTCCTTCATCTTGAATAACTCAAATTGAGTAGTAAGCATGTCAATCTTTGATTGCTTCACTTGATTAGTACCTTCATGTGCCGTCAGCAGTGCCTCCTAGATTTGCTTAGCCGTTTAACAGGAGTAAATACGATTGTATTCATTTGGACCAATTCTACACACCAAAAATTTTTTAGCTTTGAAATTTTTCTCTATAGCCTTCGATCCTCATCACTGTACTCATTTCTTATCTTTGCAACTTTAGAACCATCTTCAAGAGTCTTCATTGGCACAAATGGTCCGTCACAGATAACATCCCAAATCTATGAATCCTCAGCTATTATAAAGTCATGCATTCTTATTTTCCACCAACCGTAATACTGTCCGTTGAATCTGGGGGGTCGAGTAGTAGATTGTCCTTTTTCGAGGTTAGGTGGAGCCGCCATTAGAGTCGGTACTTTCTAGGTGTTAACCGTTTAGAAAGAACCTTCTCTGATACCAACTGATAATTGTCATGAATCCACCAATCAGTATAGGGAACCAGGTCCCTTACCTGGTTCAACAGTTAAGGACAGAAAGTAAAGCACACACAATATTTACGTGGAAACCTCTTTGCCCAAAAGAGTAAAACCACGACCTGCCCTAGTAGGATTTTCCAAAACTCCACTAACAATAGGGCAATATTTAGATTTACAACCTCTTGGAAACCTAGGAATTAACCCCTTAATCCCCTTTCCCTTACAACACCTCCATTGTAAGGCTTTGCAATAGCTATATCACAATTAATTCAAACGGTTAAATCTAGCCTAGCTAAAAGGAGATTACAACTCAAAACAACTACGTACAATAGCTTCTCTTAACGAGGAGTAGGTTTACAATATTAATACAAGAGACAAGAAATCAACATCCTAAGAACAAGAGCAAAAATACACACTAATCAGCTTCGGCTCTTTTTGTTGTTGATGTTTGTCTTCAAGTCTTTTGCAAGAGAGGAAGTGTCCTTCTTGAGAATGGAAAAAGTGATGAACAAGTTGTTTTCCACAAGTATGTAATGAGATGAGTGAGATATGAGAATCATTTGTCCACTGGATAAGATCATGTACCGCCGCAGACCTGCCACTGCACTACGGCAGCTGTGGCAGTCTGCACCATACCTTTTGTCAGCAGTGGCTAGTTGACTTTTTCAAGAAGCAGTTCGTCAAACGACATGATTACCCACTAGATTTGTCGCATCATCAAACATACTTCTATATATATGTGTGTGTATTTGTCTACCAAATGTAATTATTTGGCTGACCAGCCAAATAAGTAACTTTCCCTTAATATTACCCAAGTTGGGCTCTTGTTAGGAAGAGTAAAAAGAACTTTTTGTTCTAGTGATATAATTTATATCATATAAATAAAAGGAAAAACTACATAATTGTCATCACAATCAATGTATTTATCTGATCTTGTCATTTACTTTCATGCGGATTAATGTAATCACCCATTTGCCCACTCTTCTTTAATCTCTGTATTCAACAACAAAACTTTGAACAAAAAATCGAGTCTCCTTCAACATTCAAATTAGAACCTTACCAAAAAAATGATATCGGTCCCCAAATTCAAATGTGAAATCTCTACATTCAAGAGCAAAGACAAATGTGAGATCTTTCTTCTTTTTTTCTTTTCTTTTTTCTCGTTTTCTTTTTCACTATTATATATAT
>JACEIK010000809.1:200347-212097 GCA_018107945.1 Datura stramonium
TCATCCTCATAGTTTTGTCTTAAATATATGCAAATATGTTTTACTTGCATAAATACAAGAAAAATAAGTAAGAAAAATTTATTTTTCTTGAAAAATATTTTTCATGGAAAACTTAATTTCTTCGTGTCAAACACACCCTAAGATTTAAAAGTGCGGAGAATAATTTTAAATTATTTAGCAATGAAAATATTATGTTACTAGAAATTATGCATCAGTGATGTTTATTTTTTTGACAATACAAATCAAAATAGTTTTTTATTTTTAAAATAAAAATTTATGCGGTGCGAATTTATGAGAAGCAGGTTTATATGGAGCAGGGTGGGGCGGATTGAAATGTTGGAATCTCAAATTCCTTTGGTTCTCCTTCAATTTCTTCAATGAACTCCAATAGCAATTTTCAGCTTCAACTCAAAGGAAGTAAAGTTTTGGTGATGTCGAAGTCCACTGCAAGTCAAAGGGAAAGTGAGGAACAAATATATATCCAATATCACTGTCATTGATTTATTTATTATCATGATCAAATCTCAGCTGTCTGATCTGGGATATTTATTGTTGCTCAAATTCAACAGGTGTCAAGGGTCCTAATTAGAAGTCTTCTAGAAGGATGATCACGTGTGAAGTTTTCAGCAGACTTAAGTTTTCTTTTTATTCTCTTTTCCTTATTTAACGCAGAGTTTGTTAGGATTGTTATTGGATAGCTGCTATGATACGTACATGTGTATAGATATGATTTTTTTTATACTCATTGATTATGTATAAATATGCTTGTACAAATACATATGAATACATAGAAAATTTGCATTATCTCAATTTGTTCATCTTTTCCTTCTAGCATGGTATCAGAGTAATATGAATTCTATCCTATTCTTCCTTTGTTTTCCTCTATTATTTATCTTCAATTCTTAATTCCTTGCCATGGCTGATTCTAACACTGAAATTCTTCAATCATCTGATGGTGTTATCCCAGTTATGACAGCTTCATCTAAGAAAGCCATGATCAATTCAAGCCATCTTTTTTACAATCATCCTTCTGATTTTCTTGGTATGGATTTGGTCAACACCATATTTGATGAAAAAAGATATGGTGGGTGGCACAGGGCAATCCTTATTGCCTTGTCAACCAAGAACAAATTGGATTTATTGATGGGTTTATACTCAGATCCACAACTTCATTTGAGTCCTTGAGTTCCTGGACTAGATGTAACAATATGGTGATTTCATGGCTCTTGAACTCCCTTTTCAAAGAGATAGTAGAGAGTGTGCTATACTCCAGGATTGCTAGGGATATCTGAAAAGAGCTTGAGGAGAGGTTTGGACAAAGCAATGGACCTCAGTTCAATCATCTACAAAAATAAATCAATGAATTAGTTCAAGAAAACTTGAACATTGCTGCTTACTACACCAAGCTGAAGAGGCTCTAGGATGAGCTCGACAGCCTTGATGTTTCACAAATTTGTACTTGCAACTGCACTTGTGAAGGAAAGGTAAAAACTCTGAAATCTCAATAGGATACAAGACTCATTCAGTTTCTTATGGGATTGAATGATGCCTATGCAGTGCCAAGGAGCAATTTACTCATGCTAATGCCTCTGTCCTCGGTTAACTATGCTTATTTCTACTCATTAGAGATGAGAAATAGAGGGAAGTGCAAGCCTCTATTCATCCAGGTGTAGAGGCCTTTTATGCCTCTAAGCAAGCTCATGAAGAATACAAATCTCTTGTCAGGTCACTACCAGAAAAGAAGGTTCTCCTAGAAGGAAAGAGAAATCCTTCCCCACTAATTTGCACCTACTGCAAGAAACAAAATCATATTATCGACAATTGCTACAGGTTGATAGATTTTCTTGCTGATTTCAGGTTCACCAAGTCTATAAAATTTACCCAAGGAGCAAAGAGTAATGTTGTCTGTGCTGAAAGTGTAATTCAAGCAGGGATAGGCTTATGACTCAAGATCAATTTCACAGCCTTTACCAGCTACTATAAACTGTGAATATTGGACCATAGGATGAACAAACTTCTTTGGATATTGCTAGTGCCAACTATGCTGGTATCTCAAATCAATCTCACTCTAATCCTCCTAAATTTTATATAAGTGTCACTTTAAACTCTATTTCTTGGATTTTAGATTATGGTGCCTCTGAGCATATAGCATCTGATTATTCTCTTCTTACTGATTTCAAGATGCTTCCTAAATCAGTCTATGTCAATCTACCTATTTCACTAGGCTATAGTTTATTAGTCAGGTTGTGTAACTGTTTTACCTGGCCTGACTCTCAAAACATGTTTTATTAGTTCCTACTTTTCATTACAATCTCTTATCATTTTATAGATTGTGTTTCCAATTCAACTTTATTCTTATTTTTTCTGTTTTTGGTGCTACTTTGCAGGGCCCTTCGATGAATAGGTCACTGGTTCTTGGTAAAGTCAATAAGGGTCTCTATCTTCTGGAATCTGCCAAGCCAAGTCATCTACTGTCTAGTCTTTCAATTTCTAGTTTAGAAAATCTTTTCAGTAATTTAGTTTGTAATCAAAGTGCTCATGCACAAGTTTCAAATTTTGCTCTGTTTTTAGGACAAGCTACTGTTAATGTAAACATTTGGCACAATAGGCTGTGACACAGGCTTTTTTCTAATGTGAAGAATGTTTGTTCTATTTCTATTCCATCTACTTTATCTCCTTGTGATATTTGTTCTGAAGCTAGACAATCCAAATTACCTTTCCCCTCTAGCAATATTTCATCTAAACATGTTTTTGATCTCATTCATGTTGATACTTGGGGACCCTATAACACACATACTCATGATGATTTTAAATATTTCATTACCACTATAGATGATTATAGCAGGGGTACCTGGACTTTTCTACTCAATACTAAATTCAATATCTTCACTGTTTTAAAGATTCTTTTTTATCTATGGTTCAAACTCAATTTAACACCACAGTAAAAATTCTTAGAAGTGCCAATGTTCTTGAGTTGGGAAGCAGTGAAGAAGCCACTAAATTTCTTGCATCCAAGATAATCATTCATCAAACTTCATGTGTCTACTCTCCATAACAAAATAGGATAGTGGAGAGGAAACATAGACATATCCTTAAAATATGCAGAGCTCTTCTTTTCTGGTCTAATCTTTCTATTAAGCTTTAAGGAGAATATCTCCTCACAACCACTTTCTTAATCAACAGATATCCTTCAAAGATCCTTAAAATGAAAACTCCCTATGACCTCCTTTTTGGACAACCTCCTAACTATTCTTCATTAACGTCTTTTAGTTGCCCATGTTATGCATCAACTTTACCTGTACATAGAACCAAACTAGATATACTAATGTGTGTTCTTGGGTTACCCCTTTAGGGAAAAGGATTATAATCTTCCAAACCTTAATTCTAATAAAGTTTTTATTTCAAGAGATGTGATCTTCTATGAATCCATTTTCCCCTTTTCTCCTAATTTTTTCAATCTGTCTAATGTGCCTATTTTCCTCAATCTTCCGGTACCAATTTTTGTTTAGATGATATTCCTCCTTTAACCCCTATCTCTGCTATTAATTCTCCTCCTAATTCACCTTCTTTATCCAACACTCACCACATTCCCACTATATCTCCTACTTCCAGTTTTCCTTCTCCCTCTGTAACTACTCAAGTCTCAGATGCCCCTCTTGCTTGGTATTCCACTAGGTTGCATCCTCCTCCTAAGTATTTAGATAACTATATTTTCAACTCAGTAGTCCTAACTGACCTCACCCAGAGCTATTTTGCTTCTCCTATTTCACCTATTATTTTACCCTTCTCAGGCCTCTCTTCCTCCAACCAATCATTATTGATTTCTGTTTCATATCTTTCTGAACCAACTAACTATTCCTAGGAAAGTTTACACCCTAGTTGGCAGGATGCAATGGACAAGAAGCTTCAAGCACTTCAATCCAACAACACTTGGGATGTAGTTCAGTTACCTAATGACAAGAAAGCTTTGCCATACAAATGGGTATATAAAATTAAATACAAATCAGATGGGACTATATATGAAGAGATTCAAGGCCCGACTGGTTGTTAGGAGAGATATTCATAGAGGGTATTGATTTTACAAAAATATATTCGTCGTAGTTAAGATGAAAACGATAAGATATTTGTTAACTGTTGTAGTTAAGAGGAATTGGGAAATTCAACTAGATGTCAACAACGCTTTCTTGCATGGTGATTTGCAGGAAGAGATATACATGAAGTTCCCTATTGGAATGACTCCTACTCCACTTAATGTTTTCATGTTAAAAAAGTCTTTATATGGTCTGCGTCAATCTTCTGGATAGTGGTATGCTCGATTGACTGGGCTCTCTAATTCAAGAGTTACTTTCATTCACTCAACGACTATTCATTATTTTTTAAGAAATCAGCAGGTCGTGTTTCAATTTTGGCGGTATACTTTGATGACATATTTCTTACTGGGGATGATCCCTAAGAAATTGATTCTCTCAAGACATTTCTCGACTCTCAGTTCAAAGTCAAAGATCTGGGTTCTTCTCACTATTTCTTAGGTCTGGAAATCATACGAGAACCTACAAGTATCATCTTGGCCCAAAGAAAATTTACCTTGGATTTGCTACAAGAAAATTTGGTTGTACAGATTTGAAACCAGTGTCTTGCCAACTTGATCCTTCCTCAAGGTTGCACATAGATGATGGTGATTTTCTCCCTAATCCAACCATTTATTGAAAGATATGGGGAAAGATTAATTTCCTTACCCACACCCGACCAGATCTCTCATTTACAGTCTAATATTTAAGCCAGTTCATGCAAACACCTCGACAACCTCATTTTGATGCTACTCTCCATTGTCTTCAATATCTATTGCTGGCTCCTAGACCGGGCATTCTTCTATTGTAACACCCCAAAAGTCCCTAAGACTAGACCCAAGACTAGTGGGTTGAGATATTTTAATGCTTCAGACTTTCGGGCTAAGTTTGAAACTGTTCTAGATATGTGGATAGGTTCGAGCCTGATGAATTCTATGGAAACTAGTTGTTAATGTAAATTCTCAAGTGTGATAAGTGCAATAGATACAAATTAATATCATAAGAAACCTCTAGCACAAAGTTGAGTTGAGAGCCTTCTTACCGATTGAGTTTTTGTATAAGTTTTTGCAAGGGTCAATTTCAATCGACCATAGATTCTATTTTATAAAGTGTTTTTGGGTTATTCAGTACATAAAATTGAAGCCCTTTTACTCTTATTTCCAACGCATCCGACCTTGCATCAATCGGAGTTTGGAGTAAGAAATTATGAACAATTTAGTAAAACTGCACCAGATCACAGAACGATTCGTTAGATGAGTCGTTAAGTCACCTAACGAATCGTTAAGTGGCCCATTAAGTGGCAAAAATTGGTGGAAAACTTGAGTTTTAAAGAGTCTTAACAATTGGTTAAATGACCCGCTAAGTGACATAACGAATCATCAAGTGAAAGTGAGGCGTCAAGAAAAGATCAAAAAGTTGAAACATGTCTCTAGTGACAACTAGTGGACTTAACGACCAGTTAAGTGGGCTAACGGGTTGTTGGGTTATCCGTTAGGTCTGACAGAGTTCACTTTTTAGTCAGGTTGTTAAAGGTATTTTTGTAATTTGTAAGTTCCTAACCCCTAAACTAAGTCGTTTTGAACATCAAAAAGGATATTTTAGAGGGTTTAATTCATTCCTAACCCTCATTCTACTCCTAACACTCCAAATTGAAGATCAAATCCTCTCAAGACCACCTAGGGTTCTTTATCACCTTCTTCCCTAAATTCTCTTAGGTCTTCAAGTAAAGTTGTGGATTCTTCAAGCTCAGATATGTAGGGCCATGAATGAGGGATTTCTTCCACCTTCATGCCCAATTCCCTATCACGTTCATGAATTCAAGTCTCAAATCAAGTGTATGGTAATCCTAGGGTTTTTAACCCAATTCTATGTGAATATCCATTCAATGTCTATGGGTCCAATTTCCTTATGTCTCAACTGATGATTTAAAATAAATGGGCAGATTTTTACACTCAATTTGATTATAAATTCATATTTTTATATTATTAGAAATTATGCCATATCATGCATGTCTTCATGAAATTCAAGTCTATGATCCTATGATTTCAAGCATGATGAGTTATCCAGTATGCATGAATATTTATGAACTCTTAACTTATGATTCCATGATTTTAAATTATGAAGTAAATTTCAAGTATGTATGATTTTATGATTTGGGCAAGCCCATGTAAAGCTAAGTATATCTTATCATGATTTAGTGAAGGCTTACAAGATCAATTTTAAAGAGATATTTAGAGTCAAGACTCCCCACTATTCAGACTTAAGCTATATTTTGAGATGTTTTGGAGTCGAGACTATCAAGATGTCTTCATGAGCTATATACATATTTTGGGAATAGTGTCTAGCACCAAGTAGGCTAGGGGTTCCAAGGTTCCCGTCTCATAAACTACGCGTCAATGTAGGTATACATTTTGGGATCTCTCAAAAGAGTGTTTCCCTGCCCAAGGGCACACCGTGATATCACACCTCCATCGTTCTTCGCTCTGGCAAGTCTTAGGATGGCTCTGTCCACTTGAGAAAGTTAGTGGGGTATCATGTAAGCTCTATCATGATGGTGTCGGTTATGACGAGTCTCTCATTGTTCCTCGTGCTTTCAGTTACTTATATTCATATATTATGATGTTATGTTTATAGCATATTTGACCCATTGATCAGCTTATGAGTTTTTTTATATATGGTACATTATATGATTTCTATTTCTAAATCTTGGGTCATTGTCTTCCAGCTTAATGATGAAGATCTCATGATTTTGATTACTTCAAGAATATGGCTTTTAGCATGCAGTCCTTACTCTCATGATCTATTTGATTTATATGCATGATTTCAGACTATTGTTTTACCAGCATGTTTTACGTTCTCTACATACTCAGTATATTTAAAGTACTGACCGTATACTCTGTGCTATATCATCTCATGATATAGGTTTGGGTGATCAGTCTTAGTCCCATAGTCAGATACATTTCGGACTAGATCATCTAGCAGTAGTGAGTCCTCATCTTCCGAGGACTAGAGTTATCTACTTCATTTTGGTTCTTTTACCTTATTTAGTTCCAGACTTGGAGTTAGCTGGGGGCTTGTCCCAACAGCTCATCAGTTAGTAGAGGCTTTCAGACATGGAGTTATTATATTCAACTTTGTAACAATGTTTTAATTATCAAATTATCTTACTATCACTAAGTGAATGTTTTATATTTCAGTTAGTTTTTGCTTGAAGTATGCTCTTTAGCCGCTATGTTCATGCCATGGGTCGACTTGAAGCCATTCACAGTTCTGGATCCCGTGTCCCGGTCCGGGCCTATGTTCGGGTCGTGACATCTATCTTCTTCCTCTTCTTTCGATCTGGTTGCCTTTTGTGGCTCTGATTGGGGACGATGTCCTGATTCTCGTTGCTCAATCAGCAGATACTTCATCACTCTAGGAGGTTCACTGATTTCCTAGAATTCCAAAAAGTAATCTTTAGTATCTCTTTCATCAGCAGAAGTTGAGTATCGCTCAATGCGTCGAGTCATTTCTGAAATCACTTGGTTGGTACGCCTTTTCGATGATCTCTCTACTCCTTCTCCTCTCATAGTTCCTCTTCTCTCCAACAGTCAGGCCGCTATTCACATACCCAAAAATTCGATATTCCATGAACGAACGAAGCATGTGTACTTAGATTGCCACTTCGTTCATCAACAATATTCCCTTGATTACACAATTGGCCGATGTCTTTACAAAACCCCTATCTTATCCTACTCATCGATCCCTCTTAGGCAAGTTAGGCACGTCTCACCTTCCTCCAACTTGGGGGAGGGAGGTGTTGGGATCTCAAATTCCTTTGGTTCTCCTTCAATTTCTACAATGAATTCCAATAGCAATTTTTATCTTCAACTCAAAAGAAGTAAAGTTTTGGTGATGTCGAAATCCACTGCCAAGTCAAAGGAAAAGTGAGGAACAGATTTATTTATTATCATGATCAAATCTCAGCTGTCTGATCTGGGATATTTATTTTTGCTCAAATTCAACAGGTGTTAAGGGTCCTAATTAGAAGTCTTCTAGAAGGATGATTATGTGTGATGTTTTAGCAGACTTAAGTTTTCTTTTTATTCCCTTTCCCTTACTTAACGCAGAGTTTGTTAGAATTGTTATTGGAGAGCTGCTAGGATATGTACAGGTGTACATATAGGGTCTATTTTTTATACTCATTATTTATGTATAAATACGCCTGTACAGATATATAGGAATATACAGAAAATTCGCATTATCTCAATTTGTTTATCTTTTCCTTCTAACATGAAAACATCAAATTATGCTATGTTGTACGGGACGATGAGGGCTAAAGTCTTTATGCATTTATCTGAATTTATACCGCAACCACATTGCACCACAATCGCTCTATTGCCCTCCCTACGTATGAAGATGATGTCTAGAAGGATAAATCATGAGGTGGACCTACTTAGCTAGTTCCCCATTTCATTTAGTAGAAATAGTCCAAAAAAAATTTTCATCTTTCGTTTGTTAATGATCTAACAATGTTAGCTAGCCAGGGCAAATGTCAAGAACTGCAATATCATCATCAACACTTTTAACGGATTTAAGATTAAAATATCAAATCTCAATAGTTCAAAATAATCTTCTCTAACAACTACAGATAGAGGTATATATATAATAATAATAGTCTAACCATTAAGGCTAGAGCAGCTTTGGAAAATAAAGTTGGTTAACATAGCTTGAAGGGTTACTTTAACAAAAACCTGCATCAACAATATTCCAAATCATGTAATGCAGTACATTAATAGAACCAAGAGAAATTTTATTTGGAGAACCATTAATACCAAAAAGAAAATGCACCACCCAACATTTCCACTATGACTTCTTGTCCAATAGATCATATTGGAATTTTAACAATTTTTCCTTCAAAATTTTTAATGCACTTAAACAAAACATTAGGAGTACCTTCTGTTGGAAATAAAAATTAGTATGATATTTTAAAAAATATTTTCATTATTGTCCAACTTAACGTCTCTTTTCTCTTTATAATAAATTGTCTTCAGTTTGCCTGTCTTTAATTGGCCTTAATAGCATTGGCTTTATGACCTTTAACTTTTTGTGTGCATTGGCAGATGATACTTCTTTGCTATCTATATGTTGCTTCTACACTCATGTAGAAGATAGTGAAAACACACATAGCAATTTCTTCATCTTCTCAGTTTTCTTTTACTGGGTTTTATATTATTTAAAATTTGTTATTTGTGCTCCTAGTTTATACTATGAATCCTGAGAGATATACTTTACCGGTAATAGTATCATATACATGCCTCAAACTTTCGAAAATCCGTGGTTGTACAATAAATTTCCAACCCTAATAGCACAGAAGAGGACCTCCTTTTAATTTGGAGACTAATAAGTGATGGAAGCTTTTTCTTAATTCTAAAACTTACAACACTGATTATCAAAACAACAACTCGTTTAGCTGAAATTGGAGAGTGCATATCAAATTCTTCTTCCAACTTATGCATAACAAAAAACTCCCTGCAAACTGTTACCTCAATATTAACTATAATCCAAATTGCAAATTTTGTGGTCATACTAATAAAAACTATTGTGAATGTGATGCAGCAAAAGTATTCTAGTCAGCTATTGCACATAAATGCACTACTGACAACACCCTTTTAGGGACCTCCTTTTAACATTGCTAACTAGAAGGCCCCTTGGGAAAAGATTAGCAACAACCCTTTCAGTCACTTTATCAAACTACTAAAACAACTTTCTTAAAAAATGAGGGCCAATATCAATAAATAAGATTGATTTTTCAAAAATATATATAAAAGATATAACTAATTAAAATTAAATTCAGGTATTTATTATAGCATTAAACAATTTAACTATTCAACTATACTGTTCTTTTATGAAATCTTTCCTTCATTTTTATTTATATTCTTCAACTGTAGTTTTGCACTTCAAAAATTGACCCAGATTCTTGAATTTCATTAAAAAATAATAAAAATAAGAAACTGTGTCGATTTTCTTTTACAAAAAATAATTTTCGTGCAAAAAAACCGATCCAGTCCATTGTTTTTTTAAAAAAATAAAAATAAAAACATAAATAAAAATCATGAACTGAATCGATTTTCTCTTATTTTTTTAACCGACTCAGTCCATCAGTTATTCTCCCTCAATTTTGACAATATTCTACCAGTTTCAGTTGCAAAAGCCTTCTACCTGTTTTATTAAGATTTTTTACATAAATATACGATCTAATATAAAATATTATATTTACATAATTCATATTTTTATATTACACCAGCATTTTTTTTGCAACAGTACTTATACAATATTATACATTTATTGTACACAATGTATAAACCTTATATAACGTGTATAATAATGTATAAGAGATGTTTATATACACTTTTACACTGTTATACAGAATTACACAACTCATACAAAAAATTGTATTTGATCTCTTACAAACATCAACTATGAAACTCTATTGGAAATGGGTCAAATGC
Source organism: Datura stramonium (assembly GCA_018107945.1). Taxonomy (NCBI): domain Eukaryota; kingdom Viridiplantae; phylum Streptophyta; class Magnoliopsida; order Solanales; family Solanaceae; genus Datura; species Datura stramonium. The sequence goes on from JACEIK010000809.1 coordinate 210,906, forward strand.
TTTTCAAATGGGTTCAAATTTTAACCACAACTTTGAAATGACACCACTAACGAATCTCAATTATTAATTTATTAAAATTTTCAACTAATTCAAAACTCAAATGTGAGTTTTCAAATTTGTAAGAATTCCAGCAGGAGTTTTAAATTTGTCAATTTAATTCACCTAACAATTAATATTTCAATTTATAATGATAAAAAAATAATTAAATTTACACATAATATCTACAGACCTGATTATAAAAATCATGAAAGAAGAAGAAACAAAAAAAGAAGAAAGAAAGAAAGAAAGAAAGAAGCAATAGGAAAAAAAATGAAGAAGCAGAAGCGAAAGAAAGAAAGAAACACCCATCAAGGCACCAAACCACACCCTTTGCACCCGAGGGCGTGGTTCAGTTGGTTTGGAGGGTGATTATCCACACGGATGACCCGAATTCGATCCTCCCTCAATACCTTTTGAGTCAAGCCTGTCGCACAGAGCTTGTCTAGTGCGGTTTACATCCCCTGTGTGGTTTGTAGGCTATTACACAGTGGGGATTTATCCAGTGTGCACAGAGTGTTCACCCCAAGGACAGAGGTTGTAGCGTGCGAGTTATCCTGGAGTTTCCAAAAAAAAGAAAGAAAGAAACACAGTAGGAAAGAAAAGTAACAAAAAAAGAGGGAATAAAGAAAAATGAAGAAAAAAAAATTCCGATTATATTTATTACGATTCTTTCTCCATGAATATTGAGATTTGAATAGTCTTATTACTTTAAACTAAAGAAGCCCGATTACTAAAATATAAACTAAAATACGTAATTATTTTACCTTAACTGTGATGAAGTATAATTTTTCCTTTTTTATTTTGATCTATCCAGCTCTAACAACAATCAATTCAATGGGAACATGATCTTTCCTTCTATAGGACACTTACAGTAAGACCGTTGAACAGGAATGAATTTATGCCTAAAAAAATAGAGCATATGAACTAGTTAGGTTTTTTTTTTTAATTTTTAAATTAACTATTTTATGTATAAATTTTAGATTAGCTTTAGTATACGCGCCTCGCGCTTATCCCTTATATTAATAAGAATAAAATTTAAATAGTATAACTAAAATTTAAAAGATGTTTTTGTATAACAATACAAAAATTTAGAAAGAAAATTATAAATTTTAAGTTAATAAATAATTATGTTTAAGAGTTTGATCCAATCTGG
>JACEIK010000809.1:212333-225432 GCA_018107945.1 Datura stramonium
CTACACAAATAATTTTAATATAAGTAAAAATATAATTACAATTTAAAAAAAAAAATTAAAGAAAAATAAAATATATTCGGTTAAAACGCAGATATCTCTGTCACAATCCAAAAGAAATAGACAAGCCGTGAAGACACCTACACATAATCCGATATACAAATCATAAGCTAGTTTTAAATACTTTAGATAGTTATTATGCGGAAATGTAAAATGAGAATAATTTTTTAAGTAAAAAACTAAATCCCATAATCATAAATGTGTAGAATTAGGACGTACACTTTCAAAATCTGATATCATAAGTACATGAGTTTTTAAAAATACAAATACAAAGAAAATAAGCCTCAGAGCTACTGTCTTGAAATGAAAGGACAGAATAAAAATAAAGAGAGCGGAGTCTGATACTGTAGATCAGCCAAGCAGCTCATCTCGAAAACTTCAACTAGTAGCCGCCACGATCAACAACTCCCTTCTTTCTACTAGTACTAGGATCATACTCTGCACATGAAAAGGAGCAATAAGTGTAGTATGAGTATGGGGATTAACATGTACTCAAGAAGCATCATTGACTGACACTAACTTGAAGTAGAAGCGAGGGTTGATCTTTGAAAGTTTTCACTTCTATAACTTTAACTGGTATTAACCTCAACAAGTATAAATATATAAAATCAAAAGATAACAAAAGGGCACCCTAAATCAACATCTAGAATGGATATCATGATTCAAATTTAGAATTCAATAATAAGATCAACAACCTTAATAAGGTAAGAAAATAATGAATGAGATGCAATGGCCAATTATGCAATCGATAGACACACGCTACTACAATAGGCAATCGTGATTTATGGGAGACTCGCGAGGTCCATCTATGCAATAAGAACAGTAACCACGTGCAAGTACCGACTGTCTCAATATACTATCAAACTCAATTTTCGCACGAACAATCTCCGCGTGCTAGTATACATGGTCTCAACGTGCTATCAAACTCAATCTCAACACGGATAATTTTCACGTGCTCAATATTATGCTCAAAACATATGGAATCACAAATGCATGACATATCAATAGGAATAGGGAGAGCATCAGTTGAATATGTTATTTATTTTGTTTTTAATCTCAAATGGTTCACATCATGACAATAATAATAATGTCATATCCTCTAATATGTGAATCCCCTTTAATATATCAGTAAATTAGGCAATTCAAGTAATAGTGCAGATACATCGCATAAACTATATAGTCCACACAGACGGTCTCAACATGCAACATTGCATACTCAGAACGGACAATATCTAGGTGCATCTAATAATAGGATCAAATCACATGAGACCCAATAAAACACAAAATTCATATACCCCGACATGTCACCTAGTGCTTGTATAAGCGCTCATCACCTCCCTTATATGTCATCCTCTTACTATTACCCTAATAATTAATTAATTCACAAAATATGCTCCAAAAAGATCTAGAAAGTCTCAATTTGCTTGGCTTTGAAGTCTCAAAGCTCATGAAATAGCCTTTCCCTTATTCAAAGCATCCAAAGACCGATTATTCAAATATCTAATCTGCATTAGTATATGAGTCCGTAAACATTCATATTGATATATAAAAACTCTGGTTAATAAATTAACAAAAAGTTGTTAGTTTGGATGCGACCTATGTACTCAAATGTCACGACACAATTTAGGATCATAACCGGCACTAAGTGATAGAAACCCAAAGCAAGCTCAGGGAAAATTTTACTAAAAATTGGGCAGAGTTTTCCCTATTTTTGGACCTATCCAAAAATTTTCTTGTCTCAACAATAAATAACACAATAATTCATATATTCAAAATAGGCCAAAATATTTGTCCACAGTCTATTCGACTACAATAATGCTAAATTCATCTCCAAATACAAAGATAAGTGTAATACTAGTCTCGAGTATATAATAACGAAAGAATACTCATGACTCTAATGGAATGACTATGGAGCGACCCTAAGAGTTCAAAAGAAGAGACCATAAAAAATAAGTAGACTTCTTACCCACGCGAAGCAATGCACAGCTCACTAGAAACTGTCAACTCGTATGCTCTAGTTAATGAAATTCTCACCAACGCCGCATGCAGTCTCTAAAAAAAATAACGGGGAGTGAGTCACTAGCTTAGTGAGTAATAACACTTAACCACAATCATTTTTATTGGGGACAAGTAAAAAAAAAATGCTAGTAAGACAATAAGAAAATATCATGAAATAAAATGTCCTTTGAGAAACGGTAATACTAATCGCTCTTGTCTGTTTCATGTAAGCATAAATCAATTAACCATTTGATAATAAAATACGTAAATACTATTATATCAAATCTGATGTGTTGAGAGGTTTTCAAGGTTGAATCATATAATCAGTGTGACTCCCTACCTTGAGATATAACCAATAACTATATGCTAGTTCTACCTTCCCACTAGCGAGGGCTGTAACGGTAATTTGTAAATACAAGGTACACCAGGTCTAACGAACCCGCCATTAACTACAGGATCAATCAAGGTCTACTCTCATTTATTTTTATTTGTAAATAGTAAATACTCATACGAAGGCATTCTCACAATTGTATAGGGCACTTAAGTTCTTATTAAATCATGTACTTTTTTCCGGTAAGGATAATCATCTCAAGTAACAGTAAAACGTTTTTAGTAATCGTGAGAACATCTAAAATAATGGTAAGCATATCGAATAAATATTTCAGTACCATATTGAGTAAAAGACTTGTCCCACATGCAATTCTAAAGCATTCAGTAAACATTATATTTTCAAATCATGTATAAATCATACAAGTAATGAAAACACAAATTGCGGTAAGGTTACTATTCACCTCTCGAGATTCACTTTTTGGCTCTTGATTAGCCAAAAATATTTTTATTTTTGAAATGAATGACATAACCACTCCATAATCTTCTAATGTAGAAGGGCATTCATATAGTTTATCCCTGGATTATTCATAATATTTTTTCTTTGTACATGTGAACTCAACTTACTAGCATTATTGCCCTAAAATTTTCATTGGTAAAAGATTTTTAATACCTAAAAGAAATCTTATGAATGCTGGAAACAATCATATCAGAAGATTCAAAGTCTAAGTTCAAATAATACCTGAATAAGTGCTTAAGATTTCTTGTCGCTGAGAGGTTCCAAAGCAGTTTCTTTTCTCTCCGTTCTTCTCTATTTTTTCTTTCTTTTTTTGTGTTGCTGCCAATGGATACTACTCCGCTTCATATTCACTTTGTTTTGTTTTTATTCCTATTGATTTGGTCCTGGCCCATATATGCCCTTTTCTCTCTTTTTTTTTAAATCTTAAATACTAATTATTTATTGGTATTACATTCTCCCCACTTTAAAAAAATTTGGGATAATATAAAACAAATACATACATGTAGACTGAAACAAGTGAGGATACTTCACTCGCATATCATTTTCTGACTCCCAAGTAGCTTCTTCAACTGTATGGTTCCTCCATAAGACTTTCACAGATAAAATTTCTTTTGACTGCAACTTCCTTACTTGCCTGTCCACAATAGCCACTGGCTCCTCCTCATATGTCAAGTTCTCATCAAGCTGTATAGTCTGTGCCTTAAGCATACAAGAGGAGTCTGATATGCATTTTCTTAGCATAGAGACATGGAACACTGGATGGATAAAAGACATCTCACAAGAAAGTATCAAACGATATGCTACTTCCCCTACCTGGTCAAGTATCTCATATGGTCCTATAAACCTTGGACTCAATTTACCTCTTCTCCTGAATCGCATCACACCTTTCATAGGGGAGACTTGTAGGAAAACTTTATCCCCAATTGTGAATGCTAAATCTCTCCTTCTCCTATCCGCATAAGACTTTTGTCTACTTTGAGCTGTGAGCAACCTCTGTCTAAATAATTGGACCTTTTCAATAGCTTCTTGCACCAAGTCTAGTCCCAACACATTTGCCTCTCCAACTTCAAACCATCTGATAGGAGAACAACATTGCCTACCATACAAGGCTTCATATGGTGCCATCTGGATACTTGATTGAAAACTACTATTGTAGGCAAATTCAGCTAAGGGTAGATAAGAATCCAACCTACCTCCAAAATCAAGAATACAAGCCCTCAATATATCCTCCAAAATTTGTATAGTACGTTCAGACTGCCCGTCCATTTGCGGATAAAATGCGGTACTAAGATCTACTCGCGTACCCAATGCTTATTGGAAGGATTTACAAAAGTGTGAAGTGAATTGTGATCCTCTATCAGATATGATGGATACTGGAACTCTGTGGAGTCGAACAATTTCATTCATAAATATTTGTGCATATCTCACTCCACTATATGTAGTCTTTACCAGGAGGACATATGCTGATTTTGTTAGTTGGTCTACAATAATCCATATAGAGTCATAACCTCTAAGGATTCGTGGTAGCCCAATCACAAAATCCACAGTAACTCTTTCCCATTTCCATTCTGGAATTTCAATCTATCATAGTAGTCCTTCGGGACACTGATGCTCAACTTTAACCTGTTGACAAGTCAAACAACTAGAAACAAAGTTTGCAACATCCTTCTTCATACCTTCCCACTAGTAAAACTGTTTTAGGTCACGATACATCTTAGTGGAACCAGGGTGTATGGTGTATCTAGAGTTGTGAGCTTCCTCAAGGATAACTCATCTGAGCCCTTCTACATCGAGTACACATAACTGATTACCTAGTCACAGAACATCATCACATTCAACAGTCATCTTTTTATTTTTACCAGTTAGGACCTCATCTCTGTATTTGCCCAATTTTCTATCCTCATATTGAGTGGCCTTTATGCGCTCTACTAATGAAGATTTTTCTTGCACACAAGCCAGCCAACAATGTATCTGAATTTTTCACCCAAAATCTAACACATGTGCCTTTGAGTTTATGCATCTCCTTCACTAACAATCTCTTTTCATGAGCTATGTGTGCCAAACTGCCTATATACTCAATGCATCCACCACAACATTAGCTTTTCAGTATAATACAAAATAACACAATCATAATCCTTGAGCAGTTCCATCCACCGACGCTGCCGAAGATTTAGATCTCTCTGCTGGAAAATGTACTTCATGTTCTTATGATCAATATAAATTTCACAAGTTACACCATATAAGTAATGCCTCCAAATATTAAGAGCAAATACTACTGCAACCATCTCTAAATCACGTGCGAGATAGTTTTGCTCGTGCTTCTTCATTGTCTCGAAGCATAGGCTATAACATGACCAGCTTGCATAAGAACACATCCTAATCCAACTCTTAAAGCATCACAGAAAATCGTGAATCCTTCAGAACCCGATGACAAGGCTAATACTGGTGTAGTGGTCAAACATGTTTTGAGTTTCTGAAAACTTTGCTCACATTCTTCTGTCCACTGGAATTTCACATTTTTCTGTGTTAACTTGGTCAATGGGGTTGCTATATTTGGAGAAATCTTGCACAAAGCGCCTATAGTAACTTGCCAAGCCTAAAAAGCTATGAATTTCTTTAGGTGAAGTAGGTCTAGGGCACTTCTGTATAACTTCTGTATTTTTAGGATCCACCATAGTTCCATCCTTGGATACAACATGCCCCAAAAATGCTACTGAGTCTAGCCAAAATTCACACTTTGAGAACTTGACATATAACTTATGTTCTCGCAATATCTGCAACACAGTATTCAAATTATTCTTATGTTCTTCCTGGCTACGAGAATATATGAGGATGTCATCAATAAATACTATCACAAACTTATCTAGGAATGACTTGAACACCCTATTCATCAAGTCCATGAATGCAACCGGAGCATTTGTCAATCCGAAAGGCATCATTAGGAACTCGTAGCGTCCGTACTTAATTCTAAATGCTGTCTTGGAAATATCTTCTTCTCTTATCCTAAGCTAATGATAGCCAGTCCGAAGATCAATCTTCAAAAAGTGGACAACTCCCTGCAACCGATCAACCAGGTCATCTATGTGAGATAAAGGATACTTGTTACGTATTGTTACCTTGTTTAGTTGCCTATAGTCGATGCACATTCTTAGAGATCCGTCTTTCTTCTTTACGAACAGTACTGGTGCACCCTATGGTGATACACTCGGTCTAATACAATTCTTATCTAGCAAGTCTTGCAACTATTGTTTTAGCTCCTTCAACTCTGCCGGTGCCATACGATATAGAGGTATAGATATTGGTAGCTTATCAAGTATTAAATCAATACTAAAATCTATCTCTCGCACCAGGTAGCCTTGGAAAATCCTCAGGATATACATCAGAAAATTCTTTTACTACTGGTACCTTCTCCAAGCTAAGTGTTTTCACTCTAGTGTCTCTTACCATAGCTAAGAGACCCATGCAACATTTTTTTAATAATTGTTGGACCTTTATAAGAGATAAAATCTTACCAACCTTTGGAACTTGACCCGCTTTTAATACAAAAGTAGACTCATTGGGTATCTCAAACTTGACTATTTTTGCATGGCATTCAACTGTAGCATAGCAAGGAGATAACCAATCCATTCCCATCAACACATCAAAGTCAATCATATCAAGTATTATCAAGTCAGCTAGAGTATTTCTACCCTCTACTTGAATTTGACATTCTCGATACACATATTCAACTAACAGAGAATCTCCCACAGGAGTAGCAACAATAAAAGAGTATTTTAACATATCTGGCTGTCTATCAAACCTTAAAGAAAAGTAAGAAGACACATAGGAGTGCGTAGATCCTAGATCAATAAAAGCAATTGCATCAAATGAACAAACTGAAAGAATACCTGTAACCACTGCATTTGAGGCCTGAACATCTTGTCTAGTAAGTGTAAAAACTCTCTCCTGGCCTCTACCAGCATTCCTCTGTCCTTGATTCCCAATAGCACGATCTCCAGCACCTCGACCTCTATGTCCTGTACCCGAAGTGTTACGAGTAGCCTGAGTAGGTGAAACTAACTGGACAGAAGCCTGGATGGAATTCTTCGAAGGTTAGGGGCAATCCCTCAGGTGATGTCCCAATTGGCCACAATGAAAACACCCTCCGGTCAACACACGACACTGGCCTAAATGTGCTCTGCTGCATGTATGGTAGGCTGGAGTAGTGGCAAACATCTACCCAGAACTACGATGTTCAAATGATGATGACAATCCCTTATTACCCTGTCTATGATGTGGTCTACATGTAGACTGTGATACCATATCTATCCCTGTCTGTGCACCCTGTTGTTGCTGTCTTTGATCTCCTGCTCTGCAATTTGTACTAAAGCCGCCACTGAAAGATCCCTCTATCTTGGCCTTCTTACGTACATCATTGGCTGCACGTTCCTTACGTCCTCTATTTTCTATCTTTTTTAGCAAGGTCAACTGTATCTGAGTAGGTCAAAGTCTTCATTTGTGGAGCTACTGCACTGTATAGACGACCAACCAACTTATTAACAAACCTCTGAACCCGAGCTGCTTCATCAACCACTAAGCAAGGAGCATATCTAGCCAGCTTACAGAATTGGGTGTTATATGTTGATACATCCATGTATGGAGTCTGGACCAATCTCTCGAGCTCCTTGGCATATTTCTTCCTCATACTGTCAGGAAGAAAGTGATCCATGAATAACTTGGACTCATCCCATGTCAATGGTGCTGCTCCTGCATGCCTTCCTAGCAGTATTGTTTCATACCATGTATTAGCCATGTTCTCTAGTTTGTATGCTGCAAGCTCCACGGCTCTCTCACTGGAACACCCTAGTGCTCATAACGCCTTAAGTGTCCCATCCAAGAAACTTTGAGGATCAGCTAAACTATCAGAACCTGTGAATCGTGGTGACTTCAACTTCAGGAATTCTTGCAAAGATACTTCTTTATTCTCAAAAGTATGTTTGTGGGGCTGTCTGAGCTGGTGCTTGTGTTTGAGCTAGTGCCTGTGTCTGAGCTGGTGTAGTGTTTTGCTGTCCAATCCTCTCCTGCCTATCAGTTCTATCTACCAAGCTCTCTATGGCTCTCTGCATGGAGATATGTGCCTCTGCAGTAACACTCTCATATGATGGTGGAGGTGGACTAGCACTCCTTTCAGGAGTAGACTCTCTTTTAACTCTCGTGGTGGTACTACGACCCCTTGTGGTGGTACTATGACCCCTATCTCACCCTTTTCTATGAGCTCCACTTCTTCCCCTAGCAGTGGAATTAGGTGCTGGCGAGGTTCTTATAGCTCTTCCATTAGATTTTCGAGTTTGAGCCATCTGGTTAACAAAAATAAATACTCTTAGATTCATCTAGTTGGTTCTAAACATCGACACGTCAGTAGGAATAAGAAAGAAAGACAAGATTGTCCTATTATGCCCTCGTAGAATCATGATTATAGAAATGGCCAGCTACATAACCATAATTGAGATTCTACTACTGACATGTGCTCCATTAGTCATAGAATAACCTAACCTAAAGCTCTGATACTAACTTAGTCACATAGAATAACCTAACCTAAAGCTCTGATACTAACTTAGTCACGACACAATTTAGGATCATGACCGGCGCTAAGTGATAGAAACCCAAAGCAAGCCTTAGGAAAAAGTTTACTAAAATTTGGGCAGAGTTTTCCCTATTTTTAGACCTATCCAAAAATTTTCTTTTCCCAACAATAAATAACACAATAATTCATATCTTCAAAATAGGCTAAAATATTTGTCCACGGTCAATTCGACTACAATAATACTAAATTCATCTCCAAATACAAAGATAAGTGTAATACTAGTCTCGAATATATAATAACGAAAGAATACTCATGACTCTAATGGAATGACTATGGAGCGATCCTAAGAGTTCAAAAGAAGAGACCATAAAAAATAAGTAGACTTCTTGCCCATGCGAAGCAATGCACAGCTCACCAGAAAATGCCAACTCGTATGCTCTAGTTAATGAAATTCTCACCAACGTCGCATGCAGTCTCTAAAAAAAAATAACGGGGAGTGATTCACTAGCTCAGTGAGTAATAACACTTAACCACAACTATATTTATTAGGGACAAGTAAAAAAAATATGCTAGTAAGACAATAAGAAAATATCATGAAATAAAATGTCCTTTGAGAAAAGGTAACAATAATCGCTCTTGTCTGTTGCATGTAAGCATAAATCAATTAACCATTTGCTAATAAAATATGTAAATACTATCATATCAAATCTGATGTGTTGGGAGGTTTCCAAGGATGAATCATATAATCGGTGTGGCTCCCTACCTTGAGATATAACCAATAACTATATGCTAGTTCTACCTTCCCACTAGCGAGTGATGTAATGGTAATTTGTAAATACAAGGTACACCAGGTCTAACGAACCCGCCGTTAGCTACGGGATCAATCAAGATCTACTCTCATTTATTTTTATTTGTAAATAGTAAATACTCATATGAAGGCATTCTCACAATCGTATAGGGCACTTAGGTTCTTATTAAATCATGTACTTTTTTTTCGGTAAGGATAATCATCTCAAGTAACAGTAAAATATGTTTAGAATTGTGAGAACATCTAAAATAATGGTAAGCATATCGAATAAATATTTTAGTATCATATTGAGTAAAAGACTTGTCCCACATGCAATTCTAAAGCATTCAGTAAACATTATATTTTCAAATCATGGATAAATCATGCAAGTAATGAAAACACAAATTGCGGTAAGGTTACTACTCACCGTACTCTTGTCGAAATATTCAACTTGTCACCTCGAGCAATTTGTATCACTTCCTTCGATTAATCTATTATCACATTATATTGATCTTGTGTTAATTTCTTTATTAAGGATAACTCATAACTTAATTAGAATTCCCACCCCTCGAGATTCATATTTTCGCTCTCGATTAGCCAAAAATTTATTTATTTTCGATATGAATGACCTAACCACTCCATAGTTTTCTAATGTCGAAGGGCATCATATAATTTATCCCTGGATTATTCATAATATTTTTTCTTTGTACATGTGAACTCAACTTACTAGCATTGTTGCCCTAAAATTTTCATTGGTAAAAGATTTTTAATACCTAAAAGAAATCTTATGAATGTTGGAAATAATTATACCAGAAGATTCAAAGTCTAAGTTCAAATAATACCTGAATAAGTGCTTAAGATTTCTTATCGCTGAGAGGTTCCAAAGCAGTAGTTTTTTTCTTCTGTCCTTCACTTCTTCTGCGTTCTTCTCTGTTTTCTTCTTTTTTTGTGTGTGCTGCCGATGGATACTACTCCCCTTCCTGTTCACTTTGTTTTGTTTTTATTCCTATTGATTTGGGCCTGGCCACATATGCCCTTTTCTCTTTTTTTTTTTAAAAAAATAAATCTTAAATACTAATTATTTATGGGTATTATATCAAAAAATCAAGTTCTTTGAGAAACTATAAAATTAGGTAAATTGTGAAATAAAGTAAATCAACACAAGTATTTAGTGTAGAAAACTCCTTGCTCAAGGGAGGCAAAAATCACGACCGACCTCTATAGGAATTTTCCAAACGCTTTCACTAAAATCAACATTTTAATTTACAATTCCTCTAACACCTAAGAAATTGTTCTCCATAGTCCCAACCACTACCGTGTTAGCTCTTCTCTGTAATTACTCTACTATGTCAATAAAGTCTCTTACAAAAATAAAACAACACCTATTATAATATATTAAGAAACTAATCAAGATCTTATTTTGGTACCACTCCAAAAAATTAATTATTAAAACTTAAAAACAATATAGATAAAACTTGATAGGAACACATTATTTCGTTGTAGCAATAGTTTCTTCTTGAAGACTCTTTGTGTTAACAATCACACTCAAACATCTCTCTCTCTTTCGGTGTGGTCAAACTGTAAGGCTTTGTGTTGTGATGTTTATATAGAAGTAAAGAGCCACCTTGTAGTTCTCCAATCCAAACAGGAATGATTCAAGTCTTTTCATGAATCTAATCCTAATTTGACTTGGTTTGAATCTTCTTCACACGTCGAGCTTTTTTCTCCTAATTTCAAGCTAATTTCATATGTTCAATTTGTGATAATGTTTTCACATCTTGAAATCCAGTTTCTTGTAGAATTGAATTGAATCATAATCCTAATTTTTCAAGTATTCATGAAACACCTTATTTGCGGTCTCCAGTTCTACTAGAGGAGCAGGTTCTCTAATGAGTTCCTCTAGCGGTATTGCTAACTTCTTCATTTTTCTTGGAGATCTATTGAGGACGTGATTCTTAATCTCCATTCTTCATTCTTTCTTCTTCACATAGATCATCATTTGTACAAAAAATTTCAATCATCAAACACACAATATGATCTTGAATGTAGATTCAAAGATCATGATTCTTAAAAAAAAGTCAACCTCGAGTCCCCAAGGTCGAATATAAATTTTTTAACGAGATCAATTTACCCATAGTTCACAGATCCTAGATCTCAAAAATCACCCAAATCCATACACAAATCAAACCCCAAATCAAAGTTTTTATCTCTTACTGTTATGGTTAAAATCCCTAATTTCATCAACCCAAATACAGATAAAAATGCTAAATAATTGAAGAAATCATGGGAAAAATATCAAATTCAAGGTTAGAATCTTACCCCTCTTTCTAAATGAGATGGTAGCCTCTAAAATCTCTCAAAATCGAGACCAAATGATCTTAGAGCCGTGTTATGATATGTCAAATCAAATTAGGAATAATTGATATAGATCTATTAGCTATTTCCCGTGGTTTGGACTTTCTTAGCAGATGCAACATCGCACCTATGAAACTCTTTGCAGATGTAGAACTCCACTGACTCATCCAACTCCGCATGTGCAGAAAAATCACCGCATATACGACATCGCACTTGCAAAAATTCCATTGCAGATGCAGAACTCACCTAGTCCCACTCCTTTCAAAGATGCAAAAAATTACTTGCAAAAATGGCATCCCACTTGCAGAAAAACCTAGGCTGGTGTTGACCCAGCCCAAGTACCCTCTCATCACAGTTGCAGACCACCTTCTGTAGGTGCGGGAACCAACACACAAGTGCAATTGCACCAGAACCAACTGAACCTAAATAACCCACTTTTGATCTCTAACCCCTGGAATTCACCTAAACTCCTAGAAATGCAAATCAAAAATGCAATTCACTCCTAACACATATTATGAACTCATTGTAATATTCAAAACACCGATTCAAGATTGTCTAGGCACTTTATTGACCATGGTTAATCCGTAACTTTAAGTTTAACTAGCGAGCTATTCAAGGATCTAAAATACTCTTGAGTCCCTTGGGACCGATACAAACTTTTCAGCTAAGTCAGAATATCCTTCTGGACATATTGAAAATATCAAAACTTTATTTTGAGTTTGTTTACCTATTTTGTTGGTTTTGGTCAAGCTTTAGATTTTTAAATTTTAAATTTCAAATTTTCTTCTTTGATACGCATATGATTGCCTTGAAAATTATGACATTCATCTCTGCAAGTCATAAATTATATTTTAAGACTATGGGAAGGGTATTTTAAGGGAAAGGGTTCCTAATACTTAAAGTAGAAGGGTATTTTAAGGGAAAGGGTTCCTAATACTTGAAGTAACCATATGATTCATTGCATCTTTCCTAACTTTAACAGATGTTCATCCTCGAACGGGTAAATAAAAAGTACTTGAGCTGTCAAAAAGCTATGGACATCTGCTTCGCATGTCTGAATTACTCTCCTAGTGTCATGACCTCAATGAGCGGGCCATGCAAGCACCTACATCGAATCTGACTCGATATGAAGACCCTCTTATACATAATGCTATACCAATTACAGACTTCATATCTTACCCCAACCAACATTTTTCGAAATTAAACCATGAAAATAAATACTCCCAAACCTTGACTCTCTTCAAGATCTAGTACAAACAAGTGCAATAGCTCTAACAGAATACCGACAAAATAAATTACACAAGTTCATATGAGGAAAAATGCTAAAGTTGTTGCTGAATACTCCATACCAATCATGAGACTTCAAACCTGTGACGACCTACACCCGAAAAGGTGTAGCAAGTATAGTATCAATACACACATGTACCGGTATGCATCATCAGCCAACTAAGATTAGCTCACATAATGACACATAATTACATACATTCGACAA
>JACEIK010000809.1:296146-316156 GCA_018107945.1 Datura stramonium
GTGTAATTATATAATTTTATTTTTTATTTGATCAGATAATTACGGTAAATTACATGATCAACAGAAAATTGAGTGTTATTGGGAGGGAGTAATTACACTCTTTAATTCTCGGGAGGGTTGAGAATTACAAATACTTACGTGGTGTAATTATAAAGTTACTTTTTAATATCTTTGTTTTTATTTTTATTTTAATTTCTTTTTTTTCTTTATTATTTTATTATTTTTTATTTTACATTATTTATCTTTTATATCCTTTCTTCTCATTTCCCAACCTTTATTTCTTGTGATTCCATCTAATTTTAGTTTTATAACATTTTCTTTATTTAACATAAATGTATTATTATTTTTCGTTTTTAAATTACCGTAGAATTTCATTGTTGCATGATGTAATAGACTTTTTTTTTTGAATTATATCTACTTAAGTTATACCGAAACTTATTTTAAGTTATATTGGAATTTGACATAAGAGTATTATGCTAATTTTTTTTCTTAATTTTGAATTTATGTTATATTTTCGATTCTAATTTTTTTTTAATTATTTCACATTGCATATCTTTCATTTTTCAGTTAGAATTGATAGATTATTTTTGTGAAATATTTGAATAAATTTAGAACATTATATTTATAATATTAATATATTTGTGAAGCATGCATTCCATGACATTTTTAGAAAATATGAGTACAAATTAAAGGTATTATGCATAGGATTTGAGTGCTGCCGGAATAACTTCTAATATTTTGAGTAGACTTACTTGACTAACTATATTTCTCTGATTAAATTTGTTTAACACTATTCCACATAATTTTGACATCTGAGAATTATGTTTATGCTCACGAATTAATGAGTACAACTTTTCAATGTTCAAAATTGTTTCTCAATAGAAACTATGTGGAGAGACTATTAATGTTGGTTCATATCTTATTAAGTTGGTTTAGCTAGTAGAAATTGTTTGCCTCCAGTTATAGCTAAACCATTGATTATGAGAATAAAACTCCCGAATAAAATTTGGTATGTGATATGTTTATTTAACATGTAGCGACACTTGAATGCATTAAGCCAACAAGGTTCCCCTATCACAATTGGGTCAGGGTCAGGAGCAAATAATTTCATCTAAAAATTTAAATGTGCGGTATATGATTCAATTGCTCCACCACAACACACAAAGCTGGATTCTCAAATGAGGTTGGGGTAAATGTTAGTTTATCTAACATTAGCGGGAGAAGTGATTAGCAGCCGAAAATTTTGTGTGATGAATTATCTAGATTCTCGAAAATAAAAATGTGAACTTAAAGTTCAAGAGATAATTAACTTGCAAAATATTGCAAATCAATTGCTAGATGTGTATGCTGACCCTATTTTATAATTTAGTTGCAAATACTCTAATGAAAATTAGAGTACTTGAAGGACAAGTCTATGATACGTCTGAAGCGTGATAGATCTTGATTCTGAAAATAGAAACTCCTTGAAGAAGGAGAAGAGCAAATGATCAAGATGAGACAGAATAATGAGACAAGTGCTTTAAAAGGAGCACCATGACATAATACTTCATAAAACCTTGACAAAGATTTTGATGAAAAATAAAAAAATATTGATAAGTTATGTCATATTGGATCGATATTGAAATGATCGTCGACGATACCTTTGATATAATATAATGCTCAATATTATAAATGTGGACCAGGATCTTGAATTCAAATCTGTCAAGAAGTGTGGACAGATAAATAATAGGCCAAACAAAAATACGCAATTCAAATATAATGTCAATAGGATATAAATGGATTCTTGTGCGAAAGGTGAAATAAATAAAATCGTAAAATAGTACGACTTGTGCCTTGTGGAATAAAGGTTTTTTGCAAATTCTGATATTATTATATGGAGAGGTCCTCATGTGGTGGATGCAATTATTTTGAGGTTACTCATAAGTCTGGAAAATACATGAAAAACTTGATATGCATATAGTGAAATTATTTTTATGTCTAGATAGACTGAAGGATATATAAAAATCCTTGAAGGATTTAAAAGAACGAGGAAATTCTTGATCCTAAAGTACCATATCTTAGTGCAATTAGTGCATAATGTATCTTCTAAACACTACAAGACCTGATATAGCCTTTTCGGTTAATTTGTTAGCAAGATATAGTTCTTCTCCTACTAGGAGGCATTGGAATGGAATCAAACATATAATGCGGTATCTAAAAGGGACTACCGATATGAGCTTATTTTATTCTAACAATTGCAGTCCCGATCTTATTAGTTATGCTGATGCAGAGTATTTATCTAACCCACACAAAGCTCTAACTCAAACTGGCTGCGTGTTCATACGTGGAGGTACTTCCATATCTTGAAGATCTACAAAATAGTCTCTCGTAGCCACTTCATCAAATCATGCTGAGATAATAGCTATTCATGAAGTAAGCCGAGAATGTGCGTGGTTGAGGTCCATGATACATCTCATTAGAGAAAAATGTGGTTTGAATGACAAAGTACCCATAATTTTCTATAAAGATAATGCAGCATGCATAGCACAGCTAAAGAGAGAATTCGTAAAAGGAGATAGAACGAAGCACATCTCGCTAAAGCTAAAGAGAAAATTCATAAAAGGAGATAGAACGAATGGTGATATCAACGTGCAACAGATTCGTTCAAGTGACAATGTGACTGATTTATTCACCAAATCTCTACCAACTACAACTTTCAAAAAGATGGTGCACAATATCGAAATGCAAAGATTCAAGAATATTCTCATTAGGGAGAGTTAATACGCGCTGTACTCTTTTTTCCTTACGAGGTTTTGTCCCACTGGATTTTCCTTGTAAGGTTTTTAATGAGGCAGCCAAAATGCGTATTATTAGATATGTGTATTCTTTTTCCTTCACTAGATTATTTTTCACTGAATTTTTTCTAATAAGGTTTTAATGAGACACATTATCTATCAAATAAACATTTAAGTGGGAACGTTATAAATGTATTTGTATTGTAGTGAATGTATGTATTCGTATTATTGTGAAAGGTCTATCTTTTGGAGATAAGTTAGGAGGAATTATTCCTATAAATAGAGAGATTTTTCATTCATTATATTTTCATACCTTTAAAATCCCAAGAGAAATAATAATTATTATCTCTTTCTCTAAAATATTCTTCCTCTTATTTTATTATTTCATAACAATATATATTTTGTATAATTATTTAATTTTTGATAGTTTGTCATGATAATTTAAATAGACAACACGTAATTAGATTAATTAAAGAATGAAGTCTTCCTATTAAGAAATAAAAAGTCTTACCTACTAAAACTCCCTTTACTTTTAAGTCGTCGTTAATGGAGAATAGTATTCAGATTAATTTAAGTGTTCATGTCGAAGATACTGTAATTTTAATAGCTGACAATTTTGGACTTGAGAAAAAGCTAATTGTATTAATTAGTTAATGGATTATTTATTTTAGATAGATTCGTGTGCAGCTGAAGCAAAATCAAGAATCTACTCCATTTAATTTTTCCACCTTCTTCCTCATCATCGATGGCGTCGACGTCAACATCTATAGGCAGTGCGCCGCCGCCGCCGCTGCCTAAGGAATCTTCTGTTCGCCGTTACAAGTTCCTTTGGCCTATGATCTTGGGTGTCAATTTGTCTGTCGGAGGTTCTTCCCTGACCCCTTCGTTCTTTTTCCTACTGTAAATACATATTTTGTGTTCAACTCTGGCCTTTGATTGTTGTTTGAATATACGGTTCCTTGCTCTTTCACTATTTCTAGTAGCGATTTTGACTGCAGTTAATTAGATTCTTTGTTATAATCCGGATAGATCCTTAATGTTAGGTCAATTGGTGCAGAGGGCTATTGTACCAACTACCATTTTTGTGACAGTTGGTCTGAGTTTAGTATGTATCTTAAGATTTTTCAACAATACATTTGGTTAAAACTGAGGTTACTTGGTGCTGCTAAATACTGCACCTGCTTCACAAATACTAGATCCCCTTTGGTTTTAAGTTTTAATTTTATTTTGATTCCACTAATGTGATGTTCTGCTGAATCTAAAACAAATGGTTTTAGAAGATTCCTTGCGTGTTCATTTTGAGGTCTTCAGTTGGTCTCTGAAGTGGAGTTATGCCTACTGTGTTGGTTCATCACTTTATTGGATGAATATTGAGTTGTTTTGGAGATGGTAGCCCGTATAAGGAAAATGATATTGTAAGCTCTGTATAATGCCCAACAAGTCAAGTATACAGTTTTACGACTCCTTTCATCACAGCTCTTATTTAGGACGAAAGACAAGAGAAATACATTAAGATG
This sequence comes from Datura stramonium, assembly GCA_018107945.1. NCBI lineage: Eukaryota > Viridiplantae > Streptophyta > Magnoliopsida > Solanales > Solanaceae > Datura > Datura stramonium. Next base: position 300,438 of record JACEIK010000809.1, read on the forward strand.
ATAAGAATAGATACTACACTTGCTCGTAGCTAATAGGCCGAGAAAGGTAGAGAGGAAAGACAAGAGAAGTCAGAACAAAAGTACACTTCAAATTATTACTGAAAAAAGGATGGTTTTCTCTCGTATACGGTGGTCAAATATCCATTCACCGGTCACTGTCCATGGGATATTGAATCTTCTTGCCAATAATGTCTTGAAGAATATTACGAGCACTGGGAGTACTGGGAAAATAAGACGAAAATCTCAAGAATGACAAAGAAAAATTGAAGTCTTTCGAAGCTCACTTTCAGGACAGGTTTGATAAAGAAGACTCATCAGTTGGCTCACTAAGCCTTCTAGTAAAGTATAAATATCTTGTTAGTTTTAATTCCCTAGAACAGCCAAAATTACTAGAAAAAAATGTCCTTCCAATTATTCCTTGTTTGGAAGATGATAACACAACCCACTTGTTCAAACCCACAAAACTCTTATTATTGTATAACCCAACAAACATCAGTTATGCTCAAGATTTTTCACTATTTGAGCCTTTCAACAAAGATGGTGTAGACCATGCTCCACAAATTCCCAAAAGGAATTTATCCCTTAGGACAGAAGTCACCAACTAGTGACATCGAAGAAATCATCAATTGACAGTCTGAAAATTCTATTTTGTGGGCAACATTGACAACACTGCTATAATTGTTGCCCACACCCAAAACAAATGCTTAGCAGGGTGGAGAACATTGAGAAGAAAGTGGAGCAAGTACTAGAAAATCTTCTTAACATGCAGAATTCATCAAAACCTTGGAGCACAAATTAGAAAATCTTCTTTTTTTAATTTATTTTTTTCTGCATTAGGAGAGATAAGATTAGGAATGAAGATATCCGAGATAAGGTGGGAGTGACCTCGGTGGTGGACAAGATGAGGGAAGTGAGATTGAGATGGTATGGACATGTAAAGAGGAGAAACATAGATGCCCCGGTGGTGGTGAGGAGGTGTGAGAGGGTGGCAGTTGAGGGTGTTTAAAGAGGTAGAGGAAGGCCGAAACAGTATTGGGGGAGGTGATTAGACAGGACAAGGTGCATCTTGTGCTTACCTAGGACATGAAGTTAGGAAGATTTGGATAGATGGGCATATCTGTACCTACTCTCTTACCAGTAGTAGTAGCACTATTCTTGTAGGTTCTTGTTTGTCGATTGTTGTTATCAACTGTGTTTCTTGTGCCTCGACTATCACACCATTGTTGTTACTGTTCTTTTTGGGTATGCTATATACTGCTTTCTTTAGCGCTTTATTTTGTTGTTATTACTTCTTTCATTTCTATATTTCCTTTATCAATCTGCTTTGTGATGCATTATTTGAGCCAAGGGTCTTTCGGAAACAACCTCTTTACTCCTAAGAGGTAGGGGTAACGTTTGTGTACGCTCTACCCTTCCCAAACCTCACTTGTGGGATTATACTGGGTAAGTTGTTGTAGTGAGTCTACTCTCTAGTTTTGATTCCTCCAGTCTACACTTCACTTTCCATAACGAAACAAAAAAAAACATACACGTGATTGGGATGCAGGTGATTGACGGGGTGGCGGCGGCTGCAATCATAACCGACTCTTAATAATGGATGGAAACTGTATAGAACAAAGTGCCAATATGAATTATCAATGAAGAGTCATTGAAGTAGCTCCAATGAAGTTTGATACATGTATCATCTAGGTGAAGTCATAACCTCTCAATGTCATACGTCCTGATGGGCTTAAAAACATACAATGCTCTACAAATGCCCCTTGTATGCTGCAATTTAAGGAATATCAAGTACCCCTAATAGAGGACCACTTTTACTTTTCAATGTGATGTTGTGTACTTTTGTTTATGTGAGAGAGCTAGGTGGAGGTTTTTCGGATTTTTAATTCAAGGATGAAATTATTGCGTATGACATTATTGTTGGATAGTATCATTTGATTTTTGATTTTTGAATAGAATGTTGGACAAATAAAACAAGTCAAAGTTGGTATCTCCATCCATTTCAATTTAAGTGTTTTTCCTTTTTGTTGCTTTCTGTATTTGGCAACTCTCTAATTCGAACATTCGACATGGCTTGTTTAAGAACACAAGGTTCGAAGGGCATTTTGGTATATTACACAAATCTTTATTTAAGATCACAAGATTCAAAATTCTACCATATTTTCTTAAACTATGTGCCTAGTAAAACAACAACTTAAATTGAAATGGAGGGAGTAGTATTCTGGTGAAAATCTTTTTGTTTTTTTATGAAGTAAGAAGTGTTGCGGTGAAAATCTTGTGATTCAGTTTGAAATATGGTCTACTGAAATTACATAGTCAGAGCTTTGCTTGATAATTTCTCTGAGCAAAGCCACATTTCAGTTTAGAAAAAAAGAATGGAAAATCTTGTATGCACTTTTATTTGGTGGTGCATTTCACTTGGTGATTCTATTCAAGTTGGAAATGTATATAACTGAATAGCCTTCTATTAAGATCTGACTTATAGTCCTTGTGCATCATATGTCTTGGTCTATATTTCTTGTATCTAATTTGTTCAGTCTCTTTAGCAAAAAGATGCGCTTGTTAAAGATAAATAATTCTAACAGAGAAGTAGTGAGCACTTTATCTATGTATTCGTAACGAGCATATTCACTTTTTGAGAAGTGAGGTTTTTTTTCCCCCAATAAGTATACGTATTGGTGTAGGGTGGATGAAATGGAGGTTCATATCTGGAGTCTTGTGTGATAAGAAGGTTTCACCAAAATTTAAAGGAAAGTTTTACAGAGGACCAATTATATTGTATGGGATGGAGTGTTGGTCAGTTAAGTGACTCTCAAGTTTAAAAGATGAAAGTGGCGGAGATGAGGATGTTGCGATGAATGTGTGGGCATACTAGGAGGGATAGGATCAGAAACGAGTATATCTGGGACTAGGTGGGAGTGGTTTCGGTGGAGGACAAGATGCGGGAAGCGAGGTTGGTTCCGACATGTGATGAGGAGATGGAAGATGCCCCAGTGTGGAGGGGTGAGAATTTTGCATGGATGGTTTAAGGAGAAGTAGAGGTAGACCAAAGAAGTATTTTAAGCCGTGATTAGACAGGACATGATGCAGTTTCAATTGACCGAGGACATGACCTTAGATAGGAGGTTGTGGAGGACACGGGTTAGGGTAGAAGGTTAATAGGTAGGAGTATTTTGTTTTGTTGTTCGTCCATACTAGTAGTCGTAGTATCACTCTTGTAGTTTCTTGCCCTTCGATTTCTGTTACTATTTGTTGTTTCATGTTATTCGACTATCGTATTTTTTGTTGTAGTACTGTTTTGTTACTAGCCGTTGTTTTTGTTACTATATGTTGTTTCTTGTACTTTCATTATTTCTTTTTCTGGACTGCTTAAACTGTTTTTCTCTCGAGTCGAGGGTCTATCGGAAACAGTCCCTCTACCTCTGAGGAGGGGAATGATAAGGTCTGCGTACGCTCTACCTTCTCCAGATCCCACTTTGTGAGATTACATTGGGTATGTTGTTGTTTTCGTTGTGTACCAATAAGTAAGCGCATTGGGCTTTGTTACTTGTGTATCTTAGATCAACGTCACCATGTTATCTTCTACAGAGGTTCTGATTCTGATGATAATTCAACCTGTACTCTTTTGTCACTCCTGCATTCTTTACGTCATTTTGAGCTGTGATGCTGTGTCTTTCCAATTCTAATGCAAGAACTCATCTTGCTTTTACAGTCATGGTACATCAGCTTATGTTTTTTCCCCCCATAATTTATGTAGCTTATCTTTTCATGAGGACCAAAAAGAAAGATGTGGGAACTGAGGCAGGAGAAGTGTCAGAGGTTCCTAACAGTTCAATTTCATCAGCAGCTGCTATTAGTGCAGTTGCTGAAAAGCAAGCAACTGACCCAGCTCCTGTGCAGCCTGCTGTTGTTCATGAACCAATACCAGAAGATCAACAACGAGAAATACTAAAGTGGATATTGGAAGAAAAGAGAAAAGTTAAACCAAAAGATCATGAGGAGAAAAAACGCATTGATGAGGAGAAAGCCATTCTCAAGCAGTTTATTCGAGCCAAGTCCATTCCGAGTTTGTAACTGAGACCCTTCACAACTTTGTTACTAAACGTCTTGGATTCACAAATTTAATGGTTTGAAGTTGGATTTTCCTTTTTTTTTTTTTGCTTTTTCATTGCAAAGATGACACTGAAGAATCAATTTTCTTGGACAATGAATGTATATACGATCTTTGTCTGAATGTTTGACTTTTACAAGAAATTTGTAATTGGAGTGCTTTTCTCTTTACATTACATTACAAATATGAATGGTATATAACACGAGGATGATTTTTAATTTCAATAAACCTATTGCAAAACTATTGAAATATTCTAAAGAGACTACTGTATGTGACCTCCATATTGTGATGTTTTAAAAATATAAACCTAAATTTGATAATTTGACAAATGAAAAAGGGTCAAAATTGATCCCAGAGTTATAGAACAACTCTAATTTAAAGTCTACACACTTGTGTCTTCTGAAAAAAGTGAATTGTCGTTTGATCATGAGAATTATTCATTTTTTTTTCTTTATTTCAAAATCAATATTTGGTTATAAAATTTTCAAATCCAACTTGGAGTTGGACTCCAAATTTGGCAAAGTGCTCCAAACCTGTTTTTCAACTCAATCTTCATAAATTCCAAATAAAGTGTTGTTTTTTTCTCTTTTGCATAAAGTGAAATCAAGCACAAGCTTATCTTCAAAAATTTTTAATAAAGTGAAAAATATTTGAAATCTATTGCCAAATGCCAACTAAAAGTTCCAGGGTTCAATTTTTTTCATATTGAATTGTGCCTTATAAAACAATGTCAGCCAGACAAGTAACAACTCCTCCACATTTAAACACAAGGTTTGGTTCAATCCACTATGGAAGAGAAAACAGTGACCACTGTTGATCCTCAAAAAGGTGTGCTAAGCGGAAACACAAACATTGGTGAGAATTCAATGCCTCAAAAACATAACATTTCATTGAGATACAACAGAAGTAGACAAATGGTGTCAATTCGAAACTAACACTAATATGCCTGACCTTTTTTTAACAAAACTGCCTGGCTTCTTTCTCATATATCATTAGTTCACAAGAGTCAATATCAAGCAACTTTTACAGATGATCTGAAAATGCACTTGTGTGAATATCCCTATCCCAAATAATAGAGGGGCTCCTTTTATCAAATGAGAGCTTTGGACTTAGCTCCTCCAGTTCATGGTTTAGTATAGAACCACTGTACCTTTCATACTGCATGAGGGGATTAGACAAAATCCTTCCACTTTGGCTTCCCACATCATGCCTAGGTGTTGTAGACATTTGACCAGAATCCATGATCAGGTCACCTTCAAGAATTCGAAGTACCTGAGACAACCAAAATTACATGAGAATCCAGCCCAGTCATGACTAAAGTTGCAAGAATCATAGTCAAGATTGTAAAAGGTCTATGCAAAAGGAAACACTTACCTGAGACATTCGAGGCCTAGTCTGAGGATCCAGCCTTATGCACAAAGATGCAGCATGCAACATGAAATACACCTCGTGCTCCTTGTAGCTGCTTCCTAAACGGGCATCTATCAATTCATCGATTGCACATTCTTCCAACAGTGGACGTGCCTGAAAATGAATTCATGACAAATTCATTGATATGTAAAAGGGGGATATGGAAGGAACTCCTGCATATCTGTACGTTCCCAATTTCAGAACTACAAACAGCTGTAAAATAAGATGTAGTATACCCATTCTGTGAGACACTGCCGGCCTTTAGGCCTGTTAAGATCCACTGCTTTACGACCAGTTACAAGCTCTACGAGCACCACACCAAACGAGTAAACATCAGCTTTCTCAGTAATTTGGCCACTTTGAGTATACTCGGGAGCCAAGTACCTAAATACAGAAAATTAGCTTATTGGTTCTGCAATGGCATATGAAAAGTAAAATATGAACAACTTTCCAAGGCCTAACCCAAATGTTCCAAGTACTCTCGTTTCAACGCATGTATCACCATCCGGTTGCCATCTAGCCAAACCAAAGTCCCCAACCTAGAAAAAGAAGGTGAAGCAAGATTAGTACAGTTCAACTGCTGCTTAAAGCACAAGAAATTCAACTTAAGCAACTCATATTAGGCTTCAAAAATGATCAAGTATCATATGTTATTATGCATAAATGAGAATACTTTAGTAGTCATAAATCAAGGAGACAACTTTCAAATATTTGTTGCCAAATATAAAGACTACTTGTCCTTTTTCTCCCCACACATTTCGTTTTGTTACACCAAAGAGTTGCACATATATCTACTTGAGAAGGTTCTAAGTCACATGACTACATCAAACTTATGATTGGTGTCCACATGAAATGATTCCAGAGTAGGGTGCAATCCTATAACATGTGTTGATGCTGAAAAGATCTTATAGGACGCATGATGTTAACAAAGTAAACTTGTTCACAAAGGTGTTCTTTTGTTATTTTCATCTTCCAATCGATTGCTTGAAAATATATGGAGAAGCACTAGAATCTGTTTGGTTTGTTATAGTCTGCGCCGACAAGAAAAATCAATTGAGCTTGGAGAGATTAGAATAATTGATGTGACCATGTATACTGGTGATACACCTAAAGAAAAGTCATATTTCAATTTAACTGCTTATCTATCTCTCCGTCTTGTCAAGGGTAATTGGATAGGTAGATCCATGTAAGAGAATATTGACAAGTCATTAGCTATCAAGAATAGATACACAGGGAAATATGAGACTACTGGTGAAGAATCTTTTTATGCTCCAAAGGATCCTTGGCAAGAAGTAACATGTATCTTGAATAACATTCTTATTAGTAAGAGACTTTTTCCCTACTAGTGGTTCAAAGTCATGAGTGATGAGAATGTTGTTTGGTCTCATATCCCGATGGACAATGCAGCCCACTCTGCACTCCTCGTGTAGATATCGCAAACCTCGTGCAGCTCCAACAGCTATTTTTTGACGTGCAGACCACTCCAAAGGTTCCCTATTGCGTCCTGTAAATACAGAAAGTGATGGTAAGTAATACAAAAGGCAGAAAGACTAATTTTAAACACCACTAAAACCCTCTTTATAAATTTTTTATGCCTACAAATTCTCAGGTGCAAGTTCCTACTTCTTATGTCACTAAATAATAAGTACACGCTCTACATATCCAAACAGTATATCTTTACAGTCACTTTTAGTTTGTTCTACTTCATTTATCAACTATCAACAAAGAAAATTATCAGAAAATAAATTTAAAAGAGGTAAAATGGGTTATCCATTCAGACAACAGATTTTCTTAGATTACTTGCAAGCACACATCTATATCACCATTAATGTTACTGTTCATGCAAAGTAACCCTGCCAACTTAAAAGAAGTCCATTTCTTGATTGAAGCGATAATCAGCAGATTCATAATAGTGTGTAAAGGACATAACAAACAAGAGCACACATACCGTGTAGATGAGAATCTAAAGAACTGTGGCATATATATTCATATACTAGCAATCTCCTTCTGTCTTCAATGCAGAATCCTATCAACATGACAACATTTCGGTGCTGAGCACAACTGAGTACTTCAACTTCTGAGCAAAATTCTTGATCCCCTTGAGAACTTGCCAATTTATGTTGCTTGACAGCAACAACTTGACCATCTGGAAGGACTCCTCTGTGAACTGATCCATATCCTCCCTCAGCCAAGAAATTGGCTTGTGAAAATCCTCCTGTTGCAAGCTCCAGCTCTGTATAAGTGAACCACCTGGGAGGTTTCCCAAATACAGGCGCCTTGTGTTGACATATTGAACACAAGGGAGGAGGGCCAAGAGGTACACTTCTGGTTAATGGACCTGCTTCTCTAATTTTTCCACTGTAATCCATGTCAACTCTATAACTCGGGGATCCGGAGCCATCTTCTGTATCAAGCTTAGTCAACTTCTCCAGCAATGACTTCGTTGTAGATGTTTGTGGCCTATCAAAAGATCTCATTGAGATAATACCACGGCGTTGAGAGAGTTGACAACGTGAATTGACACTGTCCACCATCCACGATTGGAATCTTGAACTTGAACAAGATAGATTTTCACTATCACTCTCTGAACTTGAATCATCTCCATCTTGATCTTCCTTTAAGGCTAACAACTCTGCTTTATGCAAATCCCTATTTACTTCAGCGACAAAAGATGGTGAAGTTCCAGTATCAGAACTTGAAACTGATGAAGTACCAGCTTCAGTAGCACTGAACATCTCTGGACTACTTGTTGGTGTTACTAATGGATCTCTAGAAGAATCCAATGAATTATTTTTTTCTTGTTCTTGTCCACATGATTCAGCTTGCTCTGAAGGTAATGAACCCGTGACATCAGGTTCCTTCTTAGGTGAACCAACTAAATTAAGGCGGAGAACGTTTGGTTGAGATTGCTTCATTACGACGATATTGCACTGCAGCATCTGCATACAACATGTCTTCTCATGTTTGAGATGTCTGGAAAGTTCAAACAAGAATCAGCGATAGCTTAGAGAAGATAGAGAACAAAAAGAACATAAAGGAAGAATCACACTCTGGAAACTTCAAAAATTACTTGTCCAAAACAACCCAATTAGCTTGAGCCCTCTTTGCCTCAGCTGCCACAGCTCCATGTGGTGAACCAGAAACAATTTTAATCTTCACATTTATCTGGTAGACATGAAGTGGACGGAAAGCACCAAGCTTTTAGTATGTCAGTGTTAAAGTACCTTATAACAATCTGCACAGATAAAGAATTTTGGCATTAACCTTGGTGGGATCATAAACATCTTGGAGCTGAAGAATCATCTGAGAGTAGGAATCTGTTAAGTCTGACTTTTGCTCACTATTATATCCAGAATGCGACTTCCGGTGACCATTGGCACAATCTCCAGCAAACATGGGGAAACCCCACATCTTTCTACCTAGCAAATGTTAGTGAAAACCACTAAAGTTATGCACATATAATTAGAACATCCCGTTGCTAGACCTTTTTGTGGAAGTACCAAAAAACAGCAAAACTGATAACAAGAAGCACCAGGTATTTACTTGTCAAAGCATATAAGAATTCAGTAGAGATGCATAATGGAGATCCCATAGAAAAGCAGTAAAGAAAAACAATGCAGGACTGTCTTCAATAGACTAATTAGAAGTCAGTGGCTTGAGAAGTAAATCCTCCTTGAAAGACTATTTTTCCCATTCTTACAGAAGCCAAGAGCAGCTTAGCTTGAAAATAGCTAAAAGAAACAGACTGCCGGATAGAATATATTCAGCCTCGGTAAGAAGACATGAGAGTGTCAATCAGGAAAGAGGAACAGAAATATCAACAAACCAAGATTTCTGTTCAATTCAGAAATTTTGTTTCAATCAGGCAACACTCTAAGTACCTAATCTTTTTTTTTTTTTTTTGAGAACAGTGTCCGGACAAAGATTGCACTCTGAGTACTTAATCTCAAAGAAAGTACGAATACCAAACAGCTATATTCTGTAGAAACTCCAGGATAACAAGTAGAAGTAAAAGAACAATCAAAAGTTATGACTGATGTTCTCTCTTTTTGTGGGCTTTTTGTTTTCTTTAGATGTAGTTGACATATATTTGAACAATATGTTTTAGTGCTTCCACAATGAAAGACTGAAGGAAATGGAAATAAGTCAGATGAATGAATTACCAGAACTTTGTGAAGGTACAACCACAAGAAGTGTAATGCAATCTCCAGGTTGAACAACATGAGTCAGAGCCCACACAAGAGCATTTTTAGGTATCTCTTTTGATGCCTTAACAGCCACCACAGCTTTCTCAGCTACATCACAACTCTTATCCTCCAGCTTCCCTTTCTTCACCTCTCTACTCATTATCCCTGAATAGTTTTCAAACCTTTGCCTTTTAAACTTTCAAGAAACGAGACCCATCAAAGAGACAAAACTAATTCTCTTTACAAAAAACACCAGAATCTCAGAACCCACAGGGCGTTCATGTCTGCTTGAGACAAAACAAGAATCAAGAACAACACTTTATATGCATTATTGTGCTGTCCGACCCACCATATGCAACTGGAAGTTGACACTATTCTATCACAGTATATGCGGGTAAAGAAGAGACAACTGATGAGGCCCTTTTTAACAACTAAGCCTAGTGGATTTTCCAAGAAACTCAAGGTAAAAAGGAAAACACGAGTAATCCTATTTTGTGGTGAGAGGCTGTGGTCAAGATTCTAAGACAAATGGAAGTACGAAAAAAGAAGAGCACTTTGTGATAACATGACAAGAGAGGAGAAATCTATTGAAAAAAATTCCAACTTTAGCAGCAAACAGCCCCAATAATTCTGCAAAAAAAAAAAAAAAGACTTCTTTCTTTTGGAGATTTCCTAATGAATCCAAAAGACTTGACAGAAGCTGAAGCTCAAAGTACTCAATCATGGTCCAAAATCATCATATGCTACAAAATGAATGAACAGTTGTTCCACATGATTTCTGAAAAATATACATTCAGATGACACCTACAGCTCCAAAAGCTACTTCTTTTATTAGGCTGCTTTCAAAATGGCAGTGTCAAAAATTGGTGCAAGAAGCCTCAGGAGAAATTTAGCTCTTTCCCAGATGGTAACTACTATTAAATCACTGACCCTTCTATTTTATTTTTTGTTTTTCTTCAAAAAAATGGAATGCAAGGAAGTGTGTAATTCAGAATCCAGTTATGGGAAAGAGCATTCTTTCACATTACAAAATGCAAGAATCCCATTTAAAGCACCTAATGTCGTCAAATAACACACAGACTTTCTGCTTTCAGTGGCTATGGCTGATTTGGATAAAAGAAATTGACTCCTCAACTTTCATAGCAGAAACCCAATAGAAAGCATATCATGCCACTGTATTTGCAGGAGAATTAAACATATAGTAGTAACATATTCAGTTCAGAGAGAAAGGGTGAGGTGCTTAAAGAATGCTTTATTCTTTCATTTTATACAACTCAGTTGACCCATGCCACTACTTCATACACATTTGAAAGCAATTTGAAGTTGAAATTAAAATTTTATTTAGATATTAAATATTATTTTTTTCTCATAAATATTAAAATAATATAATTTACGAAAACAATTAAAATTTCTCAAACTCTTATATAATAGCAAATCATAGTTCATAAACAAGTTATTAGAATATTCAAATATGTCGCATTAATAAACCAGATATCTTCATGTTCCTTTTATAAATAATTGTGATTACATGTTATTACAAGTTTTCAAATACAAATAATTTTATAAAGATTCATTGAGCCAAAAAATTAACAATAGTACTAACTAACCATTTTTTAATATAATCCTTCCACATGGTACGGAGAATCTATTCACGTTGAGCATTAGTCCTTTTTTTTTTTTGCACAATTTTGAAAATGATGAGTTTTTTTTTTCTTTTCATGCAATATAAATTCATGGATCAAGTTTTACATTTTAAAAGAAATCTATATATCTATATAAAGAAGGAACCTAGACCCGGTGATGTAGCACTCTCTTAGACCAGAATATCTAATTATCTTTATTCTCAAATTTTTGCATTTATCTTGTGCTTAAATTGTATTTAATTAATTAATAAAAAGTAAAATTAATATATCTGTTCAGAATTATTGTTTAAAAAGTCTTAAACATTCTGTCTGTTGTGTCTTAATTTTGATTTTCCCTCTCCTAAAAAGTAACTGAATTGATTTCCATAGGAATTCCACATTCCTTTCTCCATTTTATGTCATTTTTTGGTTACTTTTGTATTCATTCATTTCAATATGTCCAACACTGCGGAGTTCAATAGCCTCTTATTCTCCCTTTTTCTTTGTCATTTACTGGGATATCAACAAAAAGTTTCTTGCTCTTTATTAAATCTAATTACTAATTTATGTTTTGATTTTTATCACTACTTTGAATTTGATTTTTGAGTATGACTCTGTATTTTTTAAAATATTCTTCTATTTTCATGTATGATCTCACTTCAGTATTGCATTTTTAAAAATATCCTTCAGTGTCCATGTATGATCTTACTTCAGCATTCTCTTCCTCTCTTTAACTTCTTCTTATTTATTTATTTATATAAATGATAAGATGAACTTTGATTTCTGTTTTTGGGTATGATTATGGGTTTTCAGAATTATCTTTCAGTGTACATGTTTGATCTCATTTCAACATTTTCTTTCTCTCTTTTAACTATTTTATTATTATTTTATTTATATAAATGATATGATGAATTAAGCAAGAACAAAAAAATATTTTTTTTATAATTTCTTGATTTTGTAGAAGCATGAGAATTTCGCCTAAAGAAATAGAGGAGAAAAACAAGGATTTGACTGATTGAAAAATGGAAGGTAAAGTAGAAAACCTTTTTTTAAAGTTGAAATACGCATCTTTTACGGTAAATGAATTGCATATTGTATTATTAGGCTTATGTCTATGATTATCAGTATTTTTAGTATTCCCACGTTATTTCCTGAAAATATGTTGTTTATTTTTTAGTTCTGGATGGACAATGTACCTCTCTAGCCTATGTTGGAAAATGAGAATGTGATTTTTATGCATTGCTATGGTTAGATGAAGGTGTATATAATAAAGCGGTGGTGGCTCCTCAATTGAACAAGAATAAGAAAATACTGTAGAAACTCTGTCAAAGTATTATTTTATCATTTTTAACAATTTTTTTTAAATAGAAGTTTCAATTGAATATGTTTTTTCAGTAATCTCATGGAATATATAAATTTGAAGTTTTGTGGTTTCACCCCTCTTTTTCCGGTATGTTTAATTTGATTTAAATTCCTCAATTAGTTTTTAGTATGGTACTAATACAATCAATAATGATATTTTTTAAAAATTGCTGATTTGACCAGTAATTCAAATCAACAAATCTATATCTAATATTTGCTTGCAGAAATCTTTTGATTTTTACCTTCAATTTATTAAATAATTTACTGCATGTGGTCTAATGTCTTGCGACATAGTCGACTTCTCCAGCAATAAGTTTTATGACACTTTAACCCTGCTTACATTTTTTGGATTATAAAATTGATTTGTTCTTTATATATTTTATCTGTCTTTTCAATAATAACTTTGTTCTTTAAAGTAATTGTTATAAATTATTTTATTTTGTGAAGTTAATGCATGGTAATTTTTATTTCTTAACTGATGTTATTATCTCAAACGTAATGTTAGAGTTATTATGAATTAAATGTACATCTTATAAAAGCATTTTTAGATTATTAAAATAATAATGCATTAAAATACACAACACAAAATTTTTAAAACTTTGTGTCACAAGGGCAAGAAGAGTATCTTCCTAATGCTTTCAAATAAATAAGTTTGTATTTTATTTATATGATTTTTCATCTTTCCAACATACAACTAAAAGTACTTCAAAAATAATCCATGGAACATCATCAAAGCCTCGAATGCAACAAGTTCCGCTTAAAATGCCAGCTCTTAAATGACATGGTCTCTAAATACCCATAAAGGTGTCATAACAAATTTTGATCTCACTTGGAGATCCTAATTCAAAATTTAATGTAATTTTCATTTGAATAGTTGGAGAATCAGGAAGTGATGACTATCGTGAGTGAACGAATGAATATAGAAGAATTTTGTATACATCTTGTAAAATAATTGACAAAAAATTAACTGTCAACAATGTAATAGGAGATAGACTTTCGTGATTTGGTGGGAAAAAAGTACATTCTGAAGTATATAATAGGAGTTTAGTCGTTAATAATTCAGTGAAAGAAAATTGAAACAACCTATATTATAAAACCCTTTTTTCTTCTTTTCTTATCTTTATTGTAACTCCAAATTCTCAATTGGAATAAAAAATTTTGGTACTGTAATATAATCAAGCCTCTCGTCAGATTAAAATTATTTAATATTCGTTTGAAAATAAAATTCTCGCCGTAAAGGCTTATGGTTTGTGCAGGTAAGTCACTGATATTCGACACCTTTGGATAAATATTATAATACTAATATAACAAATTCTGTAGAGTCAAAATAAAATAAGAAGTAATAGGAAAATGAATCGCAGTCAATACCAATATCTGAAACTACAATATAAATCTAATTTAGTATAAACTCTGTGGAACTAAACTATAATCAAAATTTATGTGTTGTTGATGAATTTTGTTATCATTTAAAATATTTTAGTAAAATGACATTCTTGTACTTCATATTAGACACACTCTTAGATTCTTTCACACCAAAAAAAGACAGAAAATAAAAAGTTATATATGAGGAAGAAAAGAGAAAGAGGAAACAAAGTAGATAAAAATATTTCTTGAGCAAAAAAGAGGTAGCAATGATCGTTGTCGTTCTTATCGACTTATATTTTTATACCTTTGAATGGATAATTTTGTTGTATTATATTTCAAGCATCAAGAATATAAAGTTCAAAACTTTTAACTATTTCAAAAACTCTAAAACACCTAAAAAATCAACAAAAACTTAATTAGTTATTATCTCATCAAAAGAAAAATAAAAAACTTAATGTTCAAACTTCAGACTATTTCAACAAAGGAACAATGGATATAGGGTAATGCATCTATGTAAAATAGAGACCTTAATCCGATACGTGACATGCTTCATTGATCAGAAAAATTATTTATCTTTTTTTCTTATTTTGCATTTTCTTCTCAGATTTTTGGGATTTTTAGGTGTTTTATGAAAAAGCCAAAAGTCACTTTTGTTAACCCCTTTTTATTACACCCTTTCATATCCTCAACTTTTGCACTTCTCCAATGATTATAATGGTCTTTTCTTTTCCTTAATTTTTTCAACACATTGAGAGGTTGTTTATCTTCTCTCTGGAAGTACATACATCTTGTGTTTTCAATGGGAGTTTTAAAATGGTTCACCATCAATTTTATTCCCTTTTCATCTATTACATATGATCCATATTTTATGCTTTACCCTATCAAAAAGAAACTTTCAACCATGTAAGTCAGTTTATAATAAAAGTTGGGAAATTATTCATACCTTATTAGACTGTCTTATTTTCAAGTTTTATGATTTAATTGATGATAACTTGAGAATCTTAAAATGAATTTTAAGATTGAGAATGACTTGAAGATGGGAAAAGAGAAGATAGCTGCATAATGTTGTCATCCAACTTTGTATCTCTACAAGAAGCTTCATAATAGGGCTCAAAAAAACATAAACAGGTAGGAGATTTTTGATTTTATTATGAACAATATTCACCTTTACTCAAGTTACATGTTTGTAATTATTTTTTAAATATTTTTTCCGGAAGTAGGAAAAGAAAATTACTGCAACATTATTTCATAACATATGCTGCAATTGATTTAAAGATTTGCTTAATCACAATAAAATAATTACCCCATAAGAGAATGTATTTGATTTGATAGCATATTGACTATATAGTAAAACTAGAGTTGTAACATATTATCCATTACATTAAAAAAATTAGATGTAGTTGTTGAATTATTGTTGTCTTTTTATATTATAATAGGTTTTTTTTTTGTGATGTGTCCGTGATTGATGGACTATAATTTTATGGTTACTTATTTATTGATAATATTATTCCCTATTTGAAGAAGCATATGTGTTCTTACTGGGAAGTTTCTAAAGTTTTTATTATTTTTTTCGCCCCCATGTCGCCACACGGGGGGAACATGGGGACGTAAAAAAGGGGGTCCTATCAACTTGTTCCGACCTAGGATAATAAGCTCATGAGCTTG
>JACEIK010000809.1:349059-359853 GCA_018107945.1 Datura stramonium
TCAAATATTTGATTAAAAAAATAATCTATCAATTCAAACTGAAAATGAATGACATGCAACATGAAATAATAATTCAATACTACTAAGAAAATAAATTTGAACTGAAGATATATAACATAAATGCATTTTTTAAGAAAAAGGTTAACATAATACTTTTATTTCAAATTTCTTTATAATATAAAATAAGTTCCAACATGACTTAAGTAAATATAATTTAAAAGAGAAAAAAAATATAAGTCTATAACCCCAAAAATAATCTATCCATTCAAACTGAAAATGAATGACATGCAACGTGAAATAATAAGTCAATACTACTAAGAAAATAAATTTGAACTGAAGATATAACATAAATGCATTTTTTAAAGAAAAAAGTTAACATACTTTTATTTCAAATTTCAATATAACATAAAATAAGTTCCAACATAACTTAAGTAAATATAATTCAAAAGAGAAAAAAATATAAGTCTATAACCTCATTCAACAACGAAATTCTACTTTAATTCAAAAATTAGAATAATAATGCAATTATGCTAAATGAAGATTAAAAAAAATAAAAAATATGAGCAAATTGCATGAAATAATAAGAAGCAAAAGCTAGGAAATGAAATGGAAAAAAGATAGATAAATAAAGTAAAATAAAAATATTATAAAAATTTAAAAGTTAAAATAATAAAAATAAAAATGAAATTAAAATAATAGAAATAAAAAAATTTGAAAAGAAAGAAATTAAAATTAAAAAAAAGAAATTTAAAAGAAAATTTTTAATTACACTATGTAATTACCAGTATGTCACATCCTACCTTGGAAGGCATGACTGGCACCTGGTGCCCTACTGGGATCTGACTGAGCTGACTAAGCTTACGCACTTTTGGTGTAGGGCTAGTTCTAACTCTCAAATAAAGAAAACAACGGGCTATATCTCGGCTGTAAACACAGTCCCCCGCCGACAAGGCCTTATAGCCACCTGTAAAAGAAAACAGCTAACCAGAAATAGATAATAGCAAGGAACCCTGTGCGGGCCGACAAGACCACCATGATGTCTAGTTATGACTGAAAAGTAAATCCGGTACTAAACTAAGCTATAACCGACAAGGCCGCTAACTAACATCTAAACATGACCCCACACAGCCAACACACAAGATAACACACATATGGGCCCCACACCTCCATCAACAGCTACCCACAGGGAATCTACAACAGTCCTAAAGCCTTTATGAGTAATATGATGGTCGGGACAGGGCCTCGACGTACCCATAAACTGTACAATCAAAAGGAGTAAACCTTCTATCTACAAGCTCCGGAGGAAAGGAGCCGACTGGTCTGACAATCCTGGCTGAAATCTAAGAGGGACCTGTTCCTCGTCTATCCGCACCTGCAGGCAAGTAATGCAGCACCCCAGAAAGGGCGTCAGTACAATATGTACTAAATATATAAGGAAATAATTGTAAATGACTGAATAAAAGAAATGAAACTAAAAATAACTGAAATGGAGGGATAGAGATCATACCTGAGTAGTTGAACTTCCTATCATTTAATTTATCAGTAACTAAAGCAAACAAGAAACTTACCTGGTCCCCATAAGCCGGAAGGTACAACCAGCACAGAATAACCCACTGGGGCCCCCATAAGCCCTGGTGAGTACACCTCAATCTATATACCCCTAGAAAGGTCACACTATGTCAATTAATAGCTATAGCCGTCCTACCAGTCCCTGGGTACACAACTGAGCCAGCTCGGCCCTTGACTGTAGTTGTGTCTGAATCCAGTGGACTCCTGATATTTGCACCCCGGGCACCAAGCTCGACGAGGGTGTGGTGCCGATACGACATATAATAGTCCAGCCATGGAATGGACTGTATGAGGACCTGGGACCCCATCTTCATACTCACGGATGGCATATCACTCCGTGGAGTGACGTCATCTCGCTCCTGGCGGGCGTCGACACAGTTAGTAACCCCGGGGTTGCTCCTGAAGGGCTATACAGGGCAAGTTAATCCCAAACTAAATAGAGAATGCTGGTCTCAGGTAATAACAACAGCTAACCATGATCAATATACTTTTGATTCTCTTACTGGGATTTAAACTGAGTTATAATACTAAAGAAACTAACTTGCCGAAGAAAATTTGCCTTAACATACCTCGATAGCAGATTCCTGATTAAGTGGCGAGTTTTGATTCGTATTTAACAACTCTTTTCAACTGAAATCGTATTATTGGGAGAAAGAGACTAGTTTTAATACTAAATTTGGCAAAAACGAGAACTTTATATATAAATACTAACTATATTTCAACTTGATGGAACACGGTCGAAAACGTGCAATTTCTTGGGAGCTCAGAAAGGAGAAATACTTACTTGAAGCCTATGATCGTATAGAAATTAGTTTGGAGTCGTTCCGACAACTTTGGCTCGGCGGGGTTATGATTCGCCGGGCGAATTTTGCGAAAATAACTCTGTAGTAATGCTCCCTGCAGCCTTATACTTTGATACCCGAAGTTAATTTGAATTCGGACAGCGTTTCGTAGCGTTAACGGAGGAATTTAACTTAAAATGGCGTGTCTCTTACTTTCGGGACAAAGGTCTGTATATATTGATAATACCAATTGAACTCACTTAATATTTATAAGACTTGGGCGGTGGACACGGGGTTTGTGGCATGGACTCCATCGTGCCAGAACACGAGCGTTCCATGGAGCCCAATGCGGAGGGAGGGGGTCCGTGACACGCTGCCCCTGTCGTGGCCTACTCCGGCCTTCTCCTGCGCGGTCCTGATTCCATGCTTGTTTGACCTTTTCTCGAGCCCTTTATCGTATGTGTTACACTCTAAAACTCTTAACCAATGTACAAATAGGCCGACTACAGGTTAGAAACTTACAGGGTGTAACATCCTTCCCCCCTTAGGAACATTCATCCTCGAATGTCAACTTCAACTTAAAGGAGTTTAACCCTTTTAACTACTTATTCTGGAAAATTTTTGGCAGAGTCTCCCCTGTAATATGGACTGTCTGAAAATCCTGAAATACAGACAAGTTCAAAGTAGGTACTTTACATAGTACTATAACAACTATTTCACAACAAGGCTAGAGTCAACTGCGCCATATATATGCAACGCAAATCACAAAACAACAACTGAATCAATAAATGTACCTTAACTGCATTGTCTGAGTTAAGCCTGGAACAAATGAGATTTGGATCTCATATCATCTTCAGCTTCCCAAGTCATCTCTTCTCTATTCTTGTTCCTCCACAATACCTTAACATAAGCGACATCCTTAGTTCTCAACCTGCGAACCTGTCGATCCAATATAGCTACTGGAACTTCTTCATAGGCTAACTCCTCAGTGACTTGGACATCCTCGACTGGCACAATTCGGGATGGGTCTCCTATGAACTTTCGTAGCATCGACACATGAAATATTGGGTGAATTGATTCTAATTCTGAAGGCAGATCTAGCTCATATGCCACCTGGCCTATTCTCCGGAGGATCCGATATGGTCCAATAAACCTTGAGCTAAGCTTGCTCTTTTTACCAAATCTCATCACACCCTTCATCGGTGAAATTTTCATAAATACCTAGTCACCTACAACAAACTCCAAGTCTCTGCGCCGTACATCGGCATATGATTTCTGGCGACTTTGAGCTGCCAGCAAGCATTCTCTGATGAGTTTCACCTTCTCTTCTGACTGATGGATTATATCTGGTCCAAAATTAATCCCGATTCTCCTATCTCGAACCAACCAACTGGGGATCTGCATTTCCGCTCCTATAAGGCCTCATAGGGCGCCATCTGGATTACTGAATAGTAACTGTTATTGTAAGCAAACTCAATAAGCGGTAAGTGCTCATCCCAGTTACCCCTAAAGTCTAGTATGCATGCCCGTAACATATCCTCGAGTGTCAGAATTGTACGTTCTGCCTGCCCATCTGTTTGAGGATGGAAGGTTGTACTCAGATTAACCTGTGTCCCCAGACCCTTCTAGAAGGATTGCCAAAATTTAGATGTGAACTACACCCCTCTGTCAGAAATAATTGATACCAGGACACCGTGTAATCGAAATATCTCCCTAATGTATAGTTCAGCATAGTCCTCAGCCGAGAAGGTAGCCTTGACTGGTATAAAATGGTCCGACTTCATCAACCAGTCGACAATCACCTTGATGGAATCGAATTTGTGTCTAGTACGAGGTAGTACTGTCACAAAATCCATACTGATTGCCTCCCATTTCCACATAGGCACTGCTATTTCTTGGGTCAATCTGCCGGGTTTTTGATGTTCAGCCTTCACTTGTTGGCAATTAGGACATTATGCTACAAATTCTACTACCTCCTTTTTCATTCCCGGCCACCAATAGATCTCCTTTATATCATGATACATCTTTGTTGAACCTGGATGAAGAGAGTAACGGGAATAATGTACCTCTTCCATAATCTGTTGGCGAAGTCCTGCCATATCTGGAACACAGAGGCGACCCCTATACCTCAAAACTCCGTCTTCAGTTACCTTGAAATCTGTTGCTTTCCCTAGCTGAGCCTTATCTCTGAGCTGAACCAGGTTAGGGTCTTCATACTACCGTTCTTTCACCTCTACAACCAATGATGATACTGCAGTATTCTAGATTACTGATCCACTGCCTCCCGAGTCTACTATACGGACGGCCAAATTGGCTAATTGATGCAATTCTCGAGCTAGTTCTCGCTGTTATGGCTTTAGGTATGCCAAACTTCCCATGGATTTGCGGCTAAGGAAATCTTCTACAACATTGGCCTTCCCTAGATGATACAAAATATTCACATCATAGTCTTTCAATAATTCTAACTAGTGGCGCTGCCGCAGATTCAACTCTTTCTGTGTGAAAATGTACTGGAGACTCTTATGATCAGTGAAAACATTTATGTGGAAACCATATAGATAGTACCTCCATATTTTCAAGGCATGAATTACTGCGGCCAATTCCAGATCATGGGTGGGGTAGTTCTTTTTCTGCTTCCTCAACTGTCTTGAAGCGTAAACAATTACCTTATCATGTTGTATCAACACACATCATAACCCGATGCCTGAAGCATCATAGTACACTACATAACCCTCTGATCCTTCTAGTAAAGCCAATACTGGTGCTGATGTCAACCTATTTTTCATCTCCTGAAAACTCTGCTCACATGCTTCAGTCCAGTGGAATTTAGCTGCTTTCTGAGTTAACTTGGTCAAAGGTGCTGATAAAGTGGAAAACCCTTCTACAAACCTCCTGTAATACCCGGTTAATCCCAGAAAACTACGTACTTCAGTCGGAGTTATCTGTCTAGGCCATGTACTTACAACCTCGATCTTTTTGGAATCTACCTGGATACCAGCTTCTGACACAACGTGACCTAGAAAGGCCACTGAATTCAGCCAAAACTCACACTTAGAAAATTTGGCATATAACTGGCGATCTCTGAGAATCTGGAGCACCGTTCATAGATGATCTCAATGTTCTACTTCTGAATAAGAATATACCAGAATATCATCAATAAACACTATCACAAACAAGTCTAGGTACGACCTGAAGATATTGTTCATAAGATCCATGAAGACTGCTGGAGCATTCGTCAACCCGAAGGACATGACTAAGAATTCAAAGTGGCCATATCTGGTTCTCAAAGAGGTCTCCGGGATATCTCTCTCCCAAACTTGAACCTGGTGATATCCTGACCTTAAGTCAATTTTTTTGAGAAACACTTCGCCCCCTGTAACTGGTCAAACAAGTCTACTATTCTGGAAAGTGGGTACTTATTCTTGATAGTGACATTATTCAGCTATCGTAGTCTGTACACATAAGGAGGGAGCCATTGTTCTTTCTCACAAACAAAACTGGTGCTCCCCATGGTGAAGTACTCGGCCTGATAAAACCCTTGTCTAACAGATCTTTCAATTGTTCTTTCAATTCTCTGAGCTCAGCAGGAGCCATTCGGTACAGAGGAATAGATATAGGATACGTACCTGGTAATAAATCAATTGCAAAATTGATCTCCCATTCTGGGGGAATACCAGGAAGTTCATCTGAGAATACATCTAGAAATTCATTGACTACTCGAATGGACTGAAGAGTTGGAGATTCTGCTTGAACATCCTGAACTCTGATAATATAATAAATACATCCCTTCGCTATCAATTTTCTTGCTCGAAGATAGGAAATAAACCTACCCTTTGGCGTGGATGCACTACCTTTCCACTCCCGTACAACCTCCCTTGGAAAGTGGAATCAGAAAGTCTTGGTCCAACGTTCTACATTGGCATAACATGGCGCTAGCCAATCCATACCCATAATTGCATCAAAGTCAATCATCTCTAATTCTACCAAATATGCCAAAGTATGGCGACCAACGACCTTTACTGTGCACCCTCGGTAGACTTTTTTAGCTATAATGGAATCACTAATGGGTGTGGACACTAAAAAAGGTCGCCGAAGCAATTCCGGCGTGATACCGAACTTTCGAGCCACTAATGGCGTCACATAAGACAAAGTGGAGCCTGGGTCTATCAAAACATACATGGAATGAGAGAAGATGTCCAGCATTCCTGTTATAACATCCAGCGATGACTCTAACTCCTGTCGCCTCGGTAAAGCATATGTCCGATCTAGATCGGTACCTAAACTAGATGCCCCTGATCTACCTCGGCCTCTACCGGCTGGAGTTGAGGGGCTGGGGCAAGTGACCCTACTGAAGATCTATCTTGTCGATCCCGATCGCTCTGACCTCTAGCTGGACAGTCCCTCATCCGATGACCCTCCAGTCCATATGCATAACATGCCGTAGAACCATACCTGCATGCCCTAGAATGACGTCGGCTGCAGATAGCGCAAAGTGGTACAGTAAATCTACTCTGCTCTGACCCTTTCTACTGCTGCGAACCTGCTAACCAAGAGCTCTCGCCGGGCCCTGACTGTCCCCGATGATCAGATATACTCCCTTGTTACTGCTGTAGAGGTGGGGGTCTAAGTGGTCTGTCTGATAGTCGTGGTCTGGGTCCACCCTGGGACTCTATCTGCATATCACTAGGTCTGGCCCTACAGTGTTGCTCTTGATTTGCTCTCCTTATCTCCCGCTGTCGCTGCTTAATTTTTACACCTCATAAGTTTCTAACGTTTAGTCGGCCTATTCGTATGTTGGTTGAGAGCTTTAGAGTGCCATACGTATGAGGAAAGGGCCCGAAAAAAGGCCGAACGAGTGCAAAGTCGGGATTTCACGGGAGGAGGCCGTACCAAGTTGCCCAGAGGGGCAACGTGGCACGGAGCATCCCCCTCCGCGTTACCCAACGTGGCACGCCCGTAAATTAGCGCGTTGAGGTCCGTGCCACGTTGCCTTGTCCACCGCCTCAAGTATATATAAGTCTCATTGTTTGATTTTAAGTTATTTTCAGATATTACTCGACCAACAGAGAAAAGGTACGAAGGAACCAAGTAAATCTTCCCCATTTACACTATGAAATGCCGTCCAAATTCGAATAACTTCGGGTATCAAAGTATAAGGCTGCAGGGAGCATTGCTACGGAGTTAGTTTCGTGAAATTCACCCAGCGAATTGTCGTCCCGCCGAGCCAAAGTTGTTGAAATTGCTCCAAACTAGTATCATACGATCACAGGCTTAAAGTAAGCATTTCTCCCTTCTAGATTCCCGAGAAATTATGAGTTTTCGACCGTGTTCCATAGAGTTGAAATATAGTTGATATTTACATATAAAGTTTTCATTTTTTCCGGATTTAGTGTTAAAACTAGTCCTATATTTCCAGTAACACGATTTCAGTTGGGAAGAGCTGTTGAATATGAATTGGAACTTATCAGTTAATCAGAAACCCACAATCGAGGTATGTTAAGGCAGCTTCCTTATGCAAGTTAGTTCCTATAGCATTATAACTCAGTCTAAATTCCAGTAAGAGAATCAAAAGTATGTAATCATGAATAGTTGTTGTTATTAGCTGAGACTAGTATTCTACGTTGTGTTGGGATTTGATTCGCCTATATAGCCTTCCATGACTAACCCCAGGGTTACTAGCTGTGTCGACGCCTGCCAGGGGCGAGATGACGTCGCTCCAGAAAGAGCGACATGCCATCCGCGAGGGACGAAGATGGGGTCCCAGGTCCTCATAGAGTACATTCCATGGCTAGACTATTATACATACGCCGTATCGACACCACACCCCCGACGAGCCTGGTGTCAGGGTGCAGATATCAGGAGTCCACTGGACTCAGACACAACTACAGTCAGGAGCCGAGGGGGCTCATTTGCATACCCATGGGACTGGCAGGATGGCTATAGCTACCAGTATGACCCGTTATGACCTTGATAGGGGTATCTAGATTGACGTGTACTCACCAGGGCTTATGGGGGCCCCAGGTGGGTTGTTTTGTGCTGGTTGTACCTTCCGGCTTATGGAGGCCAGGTAAGGTTCTTGTTTGCTTTAGTTATTGGTAGACTAGATAATAGAAACCCAGCTATTCAGGTATGACTTCTATCCCCTTTCTTTCAGTCATTTCAGCTTTATCTTTACTACTCAGTTATTTACGGTTATCGCCTTACATATTCAGTACCTATTGTACTAACGTCCTTTCTTGGGCGCTGCATTACTTGCCTGCAGGTATGGATAGACGAGGAGCAGGTCCCTCGTATCTTTCAGTCAGCATCATCAGAACAATTAGCTCCTTTCTTCCGGAGCCTATAGATAGAAGGTTTACCCCTTTTGACTGTATAGTTTATGGGTAGGTCGGGGCCCTGTCTCGACCATCGTATTACTCCTAGAGGCTTGCAAATTGTATCTATTTCCCTGTGGTTAGCTGTTATTGGCCGTGTGGGGCCTATATGTGCTTCAGTTTATGTGTTGGTGGTGTGGGGCCTTGTTCAGCTGATAGATTAGCGGCCTTGTCGACCATAGTTTGGTGTATCTCTGGATTTACTTTACAGTCATAACTAGACATCATGGTGGTCTTGTCGGCCCGAATAGGATTCCCTGTTACTGCTTGTTCTGGTTAGCTATTTTCTTTCATAGGTGGCTATAAGGCCTTGTCAGACGGAGGTTGTATTTACAACCGAGTTATAGCTCGTTGTTTTCTTAAAATAAGAGTTAGTGCCAGCCCTGCACCAAAGGTGCTTAGGCCCAGTCAGTTCAGATCCTAGTAGGCACCAGGTGCCAGTCATGCCTCCCAAGGAGGGGCGTGACACTGATCCCCTCAATATTCTGGGAAAATACCTTGACGTAGGCAATATCCATGTCCTCTCGCAGAGTAGCTGTGATACAGGCCTCTACATATTCTAGATTCAGCCCCATGATAAATCGGTGCACCCTGGCTGGCATAGTATCCACAAAGGCCGGTGCATAGTGGGTCAAGGAGTCAAATCTCATAGCATACTCTCTAACACTCATTGATCCCTTCTCCAGATGCAAAAACTGGTCCAGCCAGGCCTGACGAATCTCCCATGGAAAATAATGGTCTAAGAAGGCCTCCGAAAAATTGGACCTGGTCGAAGGGGGAACATCTCTACCTAGGTACCTTTCCCAACTCTCATACCATAATACTGCGATGTCCCGTAACCGAAATACCAATAACTCCATTGACTCTGCAGGTGTGACATGCATTACCCTGAAAATTCGATGCAACTGGTCCAGAAATTCCTGAGGGTCCTCATCCCGATCTGTCCCTATAAATTGGGGGGGACTCAATGCAAGAAACTCTCAGACCCTTGAGCTACCAGGCCCTCTTAAAGACTCTGCCACCACCGGTGCCACTGGCTGATGCTGTGCCTCCATCATCTGAGCTATCATAAAGACGACACTCCTAACTTCCTGATCTGATGATATCGGTATGGAAATTGCTGGAAGTGGTGCCGACACATCTGCCACTCCGGGCGGCTCCTGGCGTGGCGGAGAGTGCTGGGGAGACCGAGATGAAGTCTCTCTATCGCCCTCAGACCGGACTGACTCTGACTGAGGCACCCTGCTAGTGCCCTCCCCTGCTGCGGTATCTAGCTCCCTGCCAGTCATGGCATGTTGCGGGTCTGACATTTCTCTATAGACAAAAAGAATAGGGTAAGCTTAGGGACTCAACTCTATACTACACAGCTATATAGCACGACTAGATAAGAAAGAAGAGTAACCATCCTATCATGCCTCGCAGCCTCTTGCCTATGAAATGTGATGCACAACACATCCATAGAAAAGACTCTACTTAGCATGGATTGCAGACTCCCTTGGGATATGACTTGCTCTGATACTATGTTTGTCATATCCCACCTTGGGAGGCATGACTGGCACCTGGTGTCCTACTGGGATCTGACTGAGCTTACGCACTTCTGGTGCAAGGCTAGTTCTAATTCTCAAATCAAGAAAACAACGCACTATATCTCGGCTATAAACACGGCACCCGGCCGACAAGGCCTTATAGCCACCTGTAAAAGTAAATAGCTAACCAGAAACAGATAATAGCAAGGAACCCTATGTGGACTGACAAGGCCATCATGATGTCTAGTTACGACTGAAAAGTAAATTCGGTACTAAACTAAGATATAGCCGACAAGGCCACTAACTAACAGATAAACATGACCCCACACAGCCAACACACAAGATAAAACACATATGGGCCCCACATGGCCATCAACAGCTAACCACAGGGAATCTAAAATAGTCTGCCATTTTTCCCTGAAGCTACTGTCCGGAATCTGCCTCCAGTCAAATCCCCTTTTACATATAATATACAAAGTGGTGGAAAAATAGTTTGGTCCTTGATATGGATCTATAGATCAATCTACAATATTATCTTGGTAT
>JACEIK010000810.1:10878-64531 GCA_018107945.1 Datura stramonium
CACATGAAAAAAATATATATAAATAATTATAATCTAGCCATCTTATTCGAGGCATATTGTCGGGGTACCCAGTGGGAGACTCAACCTAAAGCGGACAATTGATAATCTAATATTAAACCTATTCGTGCTTCTGTGGTCACTGATGCCATATGTTTCCTCTCCCTCTCATGTTATCCGTACTATTTCTTCTCACCCTTAATAATTACAAGATATGGCCCGAACTAGTGTCGTTAACATTATATCTTCTGTTTTACCTATCAACAACACATAAACCATACACACATATATGAATCACTAATTGAATTCTAACACAAAGGTAAGTCATAGCCCACCTGGGAGCCAAGCTACTGTAAAAAGGTTCGTCGGGCTACATTCTTGCATTCAAATCTAGGGGTTCATCTATAGGATTGTCAGGGAGAATGATTGAATCCTTTCCCTTTATAGCCACCTTACCTATTTTCCTTATTTAGAATCCCCACTTTTGTTTTGGATATTTTAGCTATCAACCCTTATGAAACTAGGATTTTAAATCCAAACGTCGACATAATTATGGAATTCTGGTCCGTGTCACCCACTACAGCAAGAGATCTTCCGCCACAGCTGCCCCCCTACAACGGAGTTTTGTCCGCCATGGTGACCCTATGCTTGGGACCACCTTATTTTAAGTTAGTCTATTTAAATTTCCCACGCTTATGTCATCAAGGTTCTATAATAATCGTACGAGTCGTTACATCAGATACCAATTAAAAATCTGTTTGTCCCAAAACGACCCAACAAAAGTGGCCTGAGTTGTTTGAGTTGTCCCATGTTTAATTTGACATTGTGCTCTCACTGATATTGCTTCTAGGTTTTCAGATCAATATTTCCAGTAGACCCCTATTTCGGTGGTGTTAAGGCATATCACATGGTTCCCGAATATTTTCCACCATTCTTCTTCCCCTTATATTATATCTGGAAGAAATTTTTGCTCACTTTGCCATTACTTGCTAGTTCTATGTTGGCTCGAGTAGCTTGACACCGAATCTCTAGAATTTCTGTTACTTATGACTTACAATATTTACTCTGGCCTGTACGACTCTTAGCCGCGACATATTCTCATGAACATCCATTAACTGGGACTTAAAATGTGGTTGACCCACGGGAGAATCTATAACGTCACTGGTTTAGGTCTGTCTTTTGCAGCAATTAATGATCCACCTCAGTGGTGCCACAACTTCCAAAATCTATCCACTGCACCAGATAGAACATCAGTTTAAAGGCTAGAACAACGTTTTTCTAGCTCATTCTTACCATTTTCACTCAAACTTTTGGAAAATCCTCTTAATTCTCTAGAGGCCTTTGCTCAATTTTCTCTGGTAATCCTCAATTTCATACTTCCTATTCCCATTTATTTACTATAGAATGGTTGTGAATCATTCCTATTTGCACTATTTTTGGGTGGTTATTGATTTAGCGAGGATATGTTTATTTTTGAATTGTTAGACTAGATTCTCAAAGCATGTTTCTTGCATTTACGTCCCCAAGTGTTCCCTATCATTCTTTTCATTTTCCTGGTTGTTTCATGGAGTTCTTTGCTTGAATAATGATGGGATTTTTGCAGGGTGGTGATTTGGCTTCCTCGAGCCTTTTGAACTCGAATTCGAACACATGGCATGGGAAATGGTTGGTAGGGCATGGGTAAGTCTACCCCTTGCCCGATCTGTGCCTAAATTGGAGAAAAACGGGGGTTGGAATCCCAACCTCCATTGTTGGGGTTGGAGGTTTACTGAGGAAGATGATGTCCGCTACAACATGTCTTTACCACTTGATAATGCTCAATACATCTCTCCCATTTAAAGGAGGTGGTTGCGGTCCTTGTCAAAAAAAATCCAACGGATGTCGGAGTTGAATCCCACAAGGAATTGAGCAAGATAATCCACAAGTCATAAATTAATTACAAGTAGTATGCGTCATTATTTTACATGTGTAAAGTAAAAATTGGGGAAAAGGGTGAAATAATATTAAATTCAAATAGTAAAATGAAATCGGGCACTTGAATTTGTTGCAGTTGATGAGAGGGAACTAGGGATATTCTATTGATGGAGTGTCAACTAGATTGGGGTTGATAGTGTCATGCCCTAAAACTGGGGTAGGGCGCGACTGGTACTTGATTCCAAATTGATCGAGAAGTCGGCTATATAACGTCTGAACTGCAACCCTTAGGCCAATAGGGCCACCTGTCACCGACAACTATAACACAGAAATGGAGAGACTAGGTCTCAATAAACATAACAAAGATAGTACGCCGACAAGGCCATAGTGGAATTTGAAAAGAATAGTGGAAAGCAAGCCAGGCCACAAATTGAACAACTGTACAAATAGTCCACAAAAGCCTCTAAAAGAGTAAATTAATACTGAGTGCAGGAGACAGGCCCTTGTCTTCCTATCTGTACATCAAAACTCAAAATGACCAATGCATAAATAAGGCTCCTAAAGGAAAGGAGCATACCTACTCTGGGTAGATCTGAGCTCCTACTGTAGCGGTTGATCTGAGCTCCTATCTGCACCTATAGCACGATTACAGGGGTCCCCAGGCGAAGGGATTTCAGTACAAAGAAATGCATTGGTATGTAAGACTAAAAACTATAAATAAAGCAATGCCAAAGATAAAAATGAATTAGAGAAGGGAATAGCAACAACCTGACACTATGAAACCTGTCAACAAAACAATGGCAAATAATAGTTGAACATAACTCAAAATATAGGGTAAGAGATACTCTATAAAATTGTAACTGGATACCCTAATTACAAACACTGTGCGTGAGTATAATATAACTGACTGATATGCTAACACTTCTGATACTTGGACTGGAGTTTATGAGAATTGATTCAATGGCTACCTGATACTTGGACCAGGATTTAAGTATGGCTACCTGATACTAGAACCAGGACTTCAAGAGTTGCCTGATACTTGGACCAGAACAATATACGACCGACCTAGTACTTGGATCAAGATTTTCATACATATTCAATTGCACATTCATCCATCTGATACTCAGACCTGATAGGGCATGCGGCATCGCTCTCATGGCATCACACAATTAACCATATGATACTCACACTAGAGAGGGCGTCTAGTAATCAATGCAAATCATGCCAATGAGCAAACTAATACTGA
The DNA here is from genome assembly GCA_018107945.1 of Datura stramonium. Lineage (NCBI taxonomy): Eukaryota > Viridiplantae > Streptophyta > Magnoliopsida > Solanales > Solanaceae > Datura > Datura stramonium. Next base: position 14,036 of record JACEIK010000810.1, read on the forward strand.
GACCAATAGCTGAACAATGCAATATATGTATATTTGACTCAAATGATGGGTCCAACTCAGAGGACTAACTAAATAATGCAAAGTAACTAACTCAGATAACGGGTCCAACAAGGAGGACCAACTAAACAACATACCCCTAGCAACTGACAAAAGGAACATAAGACATAACTTTTCATGGAAGCTTAACATGAACATCAGACTTATGGAACATGACACTAGACCTCGCTTACGGGCTCTTAGAACCAACTCTGAATACTTAGATCCAACTTTGAAATACTTGGACTCCATATGAATATTTGAATTCAACTTAGAAATCTTACTCAACTTAAACTTAACTGGAAGTACTCAGACTCAATTATGGATTCTTAGCATCAACTTTTGCTACTTTAGCACCGGTAACTCGATAACTTGTCAAGAGCTAAAGGAATAGGAGTTATTCCTTTTAAGCCTTAAGAACTATAAAATGTATATACATAAAGATAGGTGACACCGTGTTAAGAAAACACTGTGTTGGTACCCTCGTTTACCATTACTATCAAGATTTTCATTCTTAGCGTACATTATTCTTACATTGTCGTCTTAGTTTCATTTCTAATTTCATAAGGTGACTAGAATATCACGAACTGAGTTCACACCCTGGGCGCAACACAGTACTTCGGATCACGAGTGACCCCAAGAAAACCCATTATAAAGAATACTTCTGCTAAGACTGATCAACAAAAAATAATAACAAGCGGAAGCTGACTAAAGCAACAAGCAAATACTGATTTATAACACAAATTTTGAACATACACGGAAAAACCCAAACTGAATCTATAAACACTATCTGAAAGCCTTCTAAAATAATCTGATGAGTTATTGGGACAAACCATCAGATAACTCTAACGTCTGAACTACACAAAGAAATACAACTTAAAATGAAACTCCTGCCCTGACAGAAGAGGACTCACCACTAAAGCTATTGAGAAATCATTGAGGTACAAGTTGAGGTGTTGAGGCTAGGTACTTAAACCTATATCATAAAATGATATAGCATATAAAATATGTGATCAGTACTTTTAATTGTACTGAGTATGTGAGAAGGATCTAAAACATACATATAGTGAGTAATAGTAATGTTATAACCTGGAAGACCAAAGATAAGACCCGAGAGTTGAAATAGAGAAAAAGTAAAAAATTTGCAGCAAACTCAGAACGAGTTGTGAGGAGACTCGTGAGACCAACCCATGAATCATGATGTGACTCGTAGGGAATGCCATGGAAAAGAAATTGAAGGCTTGAGAAGGGGAAACCCCATGGGCATGACCACTACTCATGGCCATGACCACTACTCATGGCCATGACCACGACTCGTGGCCATGCCCACGAGTCGTTGGGTCAGTCGTGGGGAGGGGGATTAAGAAAAGAAAAAGGAAAGGGGTAGTAAACTTGATGGAAGGGACCCCACGATTCATGGTCAGTCCCCACGATTCGTGGGGTAGGTCGTGGTCAGCTATTTGAAAAATATTTGGCATGAAGGAAGTGTACATCATAGATGGTGACCACGAGTCGTGGTCACCAATAACGGGTCGTTAGGCTGCTCGTGACGAGCCCAGAAGATCAGGTGAAGCAGTGCACTTCACGGATGACTCCACGAGTCATGACCCTGAGCAACGAGTCATTAGGTCCTCCGTTAGGACCACCTGACAATTATTTTCTGCGAATCTAGTAAGGGCTTTTCCATAATTCCTAAGGTCTAAACTATGACGTTTTAGGTTATGAATTGTGACTTTTAAAGGGGTTAAGTTCATTTTAGGCCTCACTTATTCGTGCATGCAAGGTAGAAGACTTGAGAGGGTAATCAAGCTTAGCATTCATCAATTTCTTTTCAACTTCCTATTGGGCATCTAAAGAAGTGTTAGAATCTGCTATCAACAGGTATGTAGGGTTATGAATGGGTGATCTCATTCACACCCATGTCCAATCCCTCTCTAAAATATGAAATTCTATGTCTAATCTATTGGGTTTTAACCCAAATGCATGAATCTTCTATTTCTATACATGGGTATGATTTGATTATAACTCTACTATTGAATTATGAATCATGGGCAAATTTTATAACGTTCTCAATTTAAAATCACTATTTTAGCTTTATGAATTAAAAGCCCATGGATGAAATGTTCATGAAAAATGAGATTTGTAATGAGTAAATGATGATGATGATGAGATATTATGATGATAAGAAGGTGTTGAAGCTACCCATGTTTACAATTATGTTTTCGATAAGCTTTTATTATCTCTAAGTATAATAAAGCTTTGGGCAATGCCCACATGTTAAGTATGAATGATGATTTTCCCGAATTAAGCTTACCACATTGTTTTAGAGCAAAGACTCCCAATTATAATTCCAACTTGTGGTGTGTTTTGAGTTCAAGTTTTCCTATGTATAGCTTACCACATGGTTTTGGAGCGAAGGCTCCCAATTATATTTTCAGCTTGTGTATGTATTGAGCTAAAGCTTCTCATATGCATGATTTCATATTTGAGATGTATTTGATCATTGAGCTTCATCAATAGACGATGTTGAGATTCATTATAAAATGATGTAGAGCATATGCATGTTTTTGGAGTAATGTCTAGCACCGAGTAGGCTAAGGGTCGATCACCCTGTGCCTCATAACTATGCGTCAATGTAGGTTTGTACATTGCGACTTTGGGACCTCCCCTGTAAGCTTCCCCTGCCTGGATGGGCCTTCAGCTTGATATCGATATCATGATATCGTTCCTAGCCTTGGAAAGGCTTTGGATGGCTCTACCCACTTGAGTGTGATAGTTGGGATCACATAAGCTCTATCGTGGTATGTCAGTTAAAAGACGAGTCTACCATTGTTCCTCATTATTTTAGATATGTATATTTCATTACTCATGATATATATATATGTTCTAAAGCATGTTTGACTAAATGTTCAGCTTCACTTATAAATATAAGAATTCAACTTTGAGTCAATCGATCCAGTTATGATGTTATGAAATTATGTTATGTCATGTTATGAAGAGATCATGATTTCATAAAGAATGCATGCAAGCCCTACTCTCAGACTCTTAATATTATGTTATATTATGCATTGTCTTTAAAGAAATTTATTTATTTTAGTGGTTTACTCACCTTGCATACTCAGTATATTCCACGTACTGACAACATACTCTATGTTGTATCGTTTCATGATACAGGACCCAACTGTCAGGTTCAGACTTGCTCATAGTCAGCTTGTCAGAGTTAGCATTCTTATTATGGGTGAGTCCTCATTTTCGAGGACTAGACTATTCAACTTTCCTTTATGTATTTCAGTTTCAGTTTTGTTTAGTTAGTTGGCGTCTTTTCCCATAAACTCATCATATTAAGAGGCTTTTTAGACAAATGCATGTATTTAATTTCGGATTTCGTATTCTGATGTTATGTTTAAGTTAGACTTTCTCTATCAGTATTTTATCGATTATTCAGTTTCTTGATTTAAATTAGATGCATGTTTATGCCATGGGTCAACTTGGGGTCTCTCGGGGCTCCTTGCCCCGTGTTACGATCCGAGCCTCCATTCTGGTTGTGACAAACTTGGTATCAGAGCCATAGGTTTGAAGTGTCATAGGGTGTCTAAAAGCCGCATTAAGTAGAGTCTTTTTCATGGGCGTGAAGTGCGCCACACTTATGATGAAGAGGCTACGAGACGTTTAGGAAATTTTGTCTTCTTTCATGATCTATGTTGTGCGATAAAATGTCTTTCTATCCTTCTAATTCATGCTACTCGCGATTGCAGAATCATGGCTCCTCGAAGAGTGAATGGTAGGAGAGATGTGAATGATGAAGGCCATGAGGATGGCAACTGTAATGGGCACCAGCAAGCCCCGCCAGTTTAGGAGCACCAAGCACCGGAGCCAGTCGCTCATGCTGAGTTCCGGGCCACTATTCAGATGCTTGCACAGGACTTGACCGCTCAATTCAATCAATAGGACGTTGTGAATGTTCGGCGAAATCGCAATACAGCGGTGGCTCGAGTCAGAGATATCTTGAGGATGAACCCGCCGGAGTTCTTTAGGTCCAAGGTAGATGAGGACCTGCATGAGTTCATAGATGAGATTGTCAAGATCATCCAAGTTATTGGGGTGAATGGAGTTGAGTGCGCATAATTGGCCTCTTACCAGTTGAAAGGGGTCGCACATATCTGGTTCCGCCATGGAAGGATAGCAGGGTCGCCGGAGCAGGTCCTGTCACTTGGGAAGAGTTCTATGTTGTCATGAGATGAGGCAGCTGAAGACAGAGTTCGTGAATTTGAAGAAAGGGAGAATGATAGTACAAGAGCATTCGCTCGAGTTTACTCTCCTATCAAAGTACGCCCCATATTTGATAGCTGATCAGAGGGCGCGGGTGAGCAGGTTTGTGCATGGAGTAGCGGGCTATTTAGACAAGTATTGAAGGACCGCTATGCTCCACCAAGACATGGATTTTCCAAGGATAGTGTTGTACGCCCAAAAAATGGAGGCAGCACACCTGAGAGTGAGGGAGGCCAAGAGAGCCATGACCAATGAACATAGATTCTCCCAGCCAAGGTCAGGTGGTGGACACCGACAACAGACTCACCAGAGATCATCAGCTCCAGCATCTTCTACATTGAGTGTGCAATCTAGGCCTAGACATGATCAGATAGAGCAAGCATCAGGCTCGAGGAGTCAGAGCAGCAGACCCACATATACATCCCAGCTTGTCGCAGATGTGGTCGAGCGCACACAAGCTAGTGCTTGGCAGGTTCAGGTTCTTATTTCAGGTGTGGGAGCCCGGACATATGCTTAAAGATTGACCAGCAGCAAGACAGGATCAGGTTGGGGGTCGAGGCCCAGCTTTTAGTTCAGTAGCCCCTCCTCACGCTCAACACATCAGGGGGCATCTACTAGTACAGCTGACAGTCAGCGCCAGAATAGATTCTATGCTTTAGCATCCCTCTAGGTGTAGGAGGTCTCCCAGGACGTGGTCACTGGTATGTTGTGAATTTTCCATATTGATGTTTATTCCTTGTTAGATCCGGGGGCTACCTTGTCTTTTGTGACACCATATGTGGCCAGTAGCTTCGGTGTCAGTCTCGAAATCTGTCGGAACCCTTCTCAGTTTCTACTCCAGTAAGTGACTTAGTTATAGCTAGACAGTTGTATAGAGGTTGCCTAGTCTTAGTCCTTCAGAAGGCACCTCCAGAGCTTTGATAGAGTTATCCATGACCGATTTTGATGTTATTCTCAGCATGGATTGGCTATTTTCATGCTATGCTTAAGTTAATTGAAGAACTTGGGCGGTAGAGTTCAGATTTCTAGGTTCCAGTCTTAGAATGGAAGGGTAGTTCAGCTGTGCCTGTAGGTTGTTTCATTTCCTACCTTAAGGCCTGAAAGATGATTTCCAAGGGTTGTATGTACCATCTAGTTAGGGTAAATAATGTTGAGTCCGAGACCTCGACTATCCAGTCAGTTCCAGTAGTACGTGAGTATCCAGAGGTCTTTCCTGATGATTTGTCAGGTGTCCCTACCGAGCGGGAGATTGACTTTTGTATTGACCTTCTTCCTGACATGCAGCCTATATTTATTCCTCCCTACAGAATGGCTCCAACGAGCTAAAAGAGTTGAAGGACATGTTAGATAAGGGTTTCATTACACTGAATAAGTCTCCACGGGGTGCACCGGTCTTATTTGTCCGAAAGAAAGATGATTCTCTTTGCCTGTGTATTGTTTATTGGCAATTGAACAAAGTCACCATCAGGAACAGATATCCTCTACCCCGGATTGATGATTTATTTGACCAGCTTTTGGGTGCCAAGTATTTCTCAAAGATAGATCTCAGATCCGGGTACCATCAGCTTAGAGTTTGGGAGAGTGACATCCTGAAGACAGCCTTCAGAATGCGGTACGAGTTTGTAGTTATGTCTTTTGGACTAACGAATGCTCCTGCAACTTTTATGGATTTTATGAACAGGGTATTCAATCCATACCTGGATATGTTCGTGATCGTGTTTATTGATCACATCCTTATATACTCCCGGAACGAGAAGGAGCATGCAGCTCATTTGAGAGTAGTGTTTCAGACTCTCAAGGATCGTCAATTATACACCAAATTCAGCAAGTGCGCGTTTTGGTTGAACTCCATTGCATTTTTGGGCCATGTGGTATCAAGTGAGGGAATAAAGGTAGATTCTCAGAAAATTGAGGCGGTGAAGAATTGGCCCAGGCCGGTGAATCCTTCAGATATTTGAAGTTTCTTGGGTTTAGCTGGCTACTATCGAAGATTTGTTGAGGGTCTTTCATCTATTATAGCGCTTTTGACATAATTGACTCAGAAGAAGGTGAAGTTCCAATGGTTAGAGGCTTGTGAGAAGAGCTTCCAAGAGTTGAAGACCTGACTTACCTCAGCACCGGTATTGGTCTCCCCGAGGGTACTGATGGGTTCGTGGTGTATTGTGATGCTTTGAGAATCGGACTCGGGTGTGTTTTGATGCAGCATGGGAATGTGATAGCATATGCCTCTAGACAGTTGAAAGTTCATGAGAAGAATTACCCGACCCATGATCTTGAATTGGTCACGGTGGTATTCTCCTTGAAGATGTTATTTAAGGTTCTTAAGAAGATGGAGGCAACATATGGTGACACTAATTGTATGGGGTTCATGTGGATGTATTTACGACCATAAGAGCTATGCGTATGTGTTCACGAGAAGATCTCAATCTTGGTGTTACAGTTGAGCCACTAACTATGATATGAGTGTGCTTTACCATCCTAGTAAGGCTAATGTGGTAGCGCATTACTAATTTAGTAGACTTTCTATGGAGAGTGTTCCCCATGTGATAAGGGGAAGAAGGAGCCGGTGAAAGATGCACATCGACTGCTAGATTGGTGGTGTTGATGTACAAAATGGATCGCAGTCATCCTTGGTGACTGTGTGAAAGCTGTGACAAGATGAGGATCCAATTTTGGTAACGTTGAAGGAAGCCATTCAAAGTCGAAGGTGGGAGGTCTTCTCCCATGGGGGAGATGGTGTGCTTCTTGCCTTCCAAGGTCGCTTATATGTTCTTGATGTGGGCAATTTGAGGAGCCGAATGTTGCATATGTTCATGGATCTCGTGTATTATATCCATCCAGTGCCCTCAAGATGTATCGTGACTCTAAGAGAAATCTATTTGTGTGGGATATGGCATGAAAAAGATATTGCACTATAGCCAAGTGTTTGAACCGTCAACAAGTAAATTAATATGGATTTTTGTCACAAGTCTACCTCGTACTCAAGTAACCAAGGATGCACATTTTATACCTAAGTAAAACCATGGATTTGGCGGAGGATTATGCAAAACTATATCCGATAGTTGGTCTCGATTGCATGGAGTGCCTTTATCCATCATTTTAGATCGAGGTACACACCCACCTCTCAGTTTTGAAAGTCGTTTAAAAAAGGATCATAACAGATACTATGCACAATATTCACCCGCAAAACGGATGGTCAAGCTGAAGCGTACAACTGCATGCTAGAAGACATGTTGAGAATGAGTGATGGACTTCAAAGGTAGTTGGGATGATCACTTGCCCCTAATCGAGTTTGCCTACAATAACAACTATCACTAGCTATTCGATGGCTCCGTTCGGAGGCGAGACGCCCATTGATGGTTTGAGGTTATGAGGCAGCAATGATGGGGCCGAATTCGGCTCATGGCTAAATGGAGAAGGTTCAATTGATTAGAGAAAGGTTGAAAACTCACAAATAAGCCAAAAGTCTTATGTGGATGTGAGAAGAAGAGAGTTAGAATTTGAAGTCGATGATTGGGCTTTTTTAGGTGTCTCCCATGAAGGGAGTGATGCGGTTTGGAAATTGTGGCAAGCTTAGTCCGAGGTTCGTTGGGACTTATCAAATTCGCCGAAGGATAGGCAAGGTGGCTTATGAGTTGAGTTGCCTTCAAAATTAGTTGTTGTGCATCCTCGTGTTTCATGTATCGATTTTTAAGAAGTGTTTGGGTGAGCCATCCTTAGTTTTCCTGTGACAAAGTGTTGGTGTGAAAGACAGCCTTAGCTATAAGAAGGTTCTGGTGGAAATATTAGATCGTCAGGTTCGGCTACAAGGAACAAGGAAGTAGATTCGGTCAAAGTGTTATGGATAATCAAGATGTTGGAAGCGGAGCTACGTGCCGAAGAGGATATGATGGATAGATACCCACATCTATTCTACTGTGCCTCGCTTTAGCTTGAGGTATCAGCTTTGACCTAAAACCCTATTTAGTTTTCATGTTCAAATATGTACTAGTTTCTTTTATGTATATGGATTTATGATTAATTGAAATCATTTGGGCTATATTCAATCTAGATAGTCATTCAAATTCTCGGTTTAAAATGGCCGTATTTGAATATGATGACTGCATTTTCTTACTGTTTCGTTGTTTTCTAACATTTGAGGATGAATGTTCCCAAGGGAAAATATTGTTATACCTCTAATCCCAAAGAGATCGACTCAAGAATTGAACAGAGAAGAAGTAAAAATTTTGCAACGTACTTAGAACAAGTCATGAGGAGACTCGTGAGACCAACCCACAAGTCGGATGTGACTCGTGGGGAAGGCTAGGGAAAAGAAATTGAAGGCTTGAGAATAAGAGACCGGGTGACGAAAGCATGACTATGACTCAGGCCGCCAGTTCACGAGTCGTCATGGTCGCGGGAATGGGGATTAAGAAAAGAAAAGGGAAAGGGGCAAAGGACTTGATGGAAGAGACCCCACGAGTCGTGGTCACCTACGATTTGTGGGGTAGGTCTGCGGGTCAGCCATTTGAAAAATATTTTGCATGAAGGTAGTGTACTATCAGTGATGGTGACCACGAGTCGTGGTCACCAGAATATGACGTTAGGCCGCCCGTGATGAGCCGTGAAAATCGTGTGAAGCAAGCACTTCACTAATTTTACCTAACATTCGTGACCCTAAGCAACAAGTCATTAGGTCCTCCGTTAGGACCACTCCGGCGCTATTTTCTCGCGAATTTAATAAGGGCTTTTTCATAATTCCTAAGTTCTCATGCCTAAACTATGACGTTTTAGGTTATGAATAGTGACTTAAAGGGGTTAAGTTCATTTTAGGCCTCACTCATTCATGCATGCAAGGTAGAAGACTTAAGAGGGTGATCAAGCTTAGCATTCATCAATTTCTTTTCAATTTCCTATTGGGCATCTAAAGAAGTGTTAGAATCAGCTACCAACAGGTATGTAGGGTTATGAATGGGTGACTTCTTTCACAACCATGCTCAATTCCTCTCTAAAGTATTAAATTATATGTCTAAGATATGGGGTTTTAACCCAAATGCATGAATTTTCTATTTCTATACATGGGTATGATTTGATTATGATTCTACTACTGAATTATGAAGCATGGACAAATTTTATAATGTTCTTAATTTAAAATCACAATTTTAGTTTTATGAATTAAAATCCCATGGATGAAATGTTCATGAAAAATGAGATTCGTGATGAGTAAATGATGATGATGATGAGATAATATGATGAGAAGACGGTTTTGAAGCTACCCATGTCTACAATTATGTTTTTGATAAGAATTGATTATCTCTAAGTATAATGATGCTTTGGGCAATCCCCACATGTTAAATATGAATGATGATTTTTCCGAATTAAGCTTACCTCATTGTTTTGGAGCAAAGACTCCCAATTATAATTTCAGCTTGTGGTGTGTTTTGAGTTCAAGTTTTCCTATGTATAGCTTACCACATGGTTATGGAGCGAAGGCTCCCAATTATGTTTTCAACTTGTGGTATGTATTGAGCTAAAGCTTCTCATATGTATGATTTCATATTTGAGATGTATTTGATCATTGAGCTTTGTCAATAGACGATGTTGAGCTTCATTATAATACGATGTAGAGCATATGCATGTTTTGGGAGTAATGTCAAGCACCGAGTGGGCTAAGGGTTGATCACCCTGTGTCTCCAAACTGTGTGCCAATGTAGGTTTATACATTATGTCTTTGGCACCTCCCTTGTGAGCTTTCCCTGCCCGGATGGGTCTTCAGCTTGATATCGATATCATGGTATTGTCCCTAGCCCTGGCAAGGCTTTGGACGGCTCTACCCACTTGAGTGTGATAGTTGGGACCACTAAGCTCTATCATGATATGTCGGTTAAAGGACGAGTCTCCCATTGTTCCTCATGATTTCAGATATGCATATTTCATTACTCATGAATATATATATATATATAGTTTGACTCAATGTTCAGCTTTACTTATAAATATTAGAATTCATCTTTGAGGCAATCGATCAAGTTATGATGTTATAAAGTTATGTTATGTCATGTTATGAAGAGATCATGATTTCAGAAAGAATGCATGCAAGCCCTACTCTCAGACTCTTAATGTTGTGTTATATTATGCATTTTCTTTAAATGATTTTATTTACTTTAGCAGTTTACTTATCTTGCATACTCGGTACATTCCACGTACTGACCACATGCCCTATGTTGTATCATTTCATGATACAAGACCCAGCTCTCAGGTGCAACCCCGCTCATAGTTAGCTTGTCAGAGTTAGCATTCTTATTGTGAGTGAGTCCTTATTTCTGAGGACTAGACTATTCAGCTTTGCTTTATGTATTTCAGTTTCAGTTTTGTTGAGTTAGTTATGGTCTTGTCGCATCAACTCGTCATGTTTAAAGGCTAGGCATATTTATGTATTCAACTTCAGATTTCGTATTCTGATGTTATGTTTATGTTAGTCATCCTCTATGAGTATTTTAACGATTGTTCAGTTTCTTGATTTAAATTAGATGTATGCTTATGCCATGGGTCGACTTGGGGTCTCTTGGGGCTCCTTGTCCCGTGTTACGATCCAGGCCTCCGTTTGGGTTGTGACAAGTAAGTTGAGCTGTAATACTACAAAAATATACAGAAAATTGAAGATATTGTTTGGAATGAGAATCATGACTATACTGGACTCAATTGTACTATGGGAGAGACTATAACAGACATATACCCATGTGAGCTAAATGTAATGTCCGATGTATACATCCGATCAGAGAAAGCCCACTGTAACTTGCCAGGGTATAGTGGTTGAACTGAGTGATCACTGTTTAGGACCATTCTGGCTAATAGCCTACGGTTGTAATGTAGTTCTAGTAACCTGGGTGTGCTGAACCCCGGCCTGCTCAGTGCTAAGTACTGCTCCCACTAGAAATTCTACATGTGTCGAACTATGCTGATAGCTCGAAACTGATGTCCTAAGACTAAGTCAGAACTACTTATCTGGAAGTGTTCTGAGAGTCTAAGGACCTGAAAGATACTATGTTCTAAGACTAATCAGAGCTGCTTTATCTGAAAGAGTAAAGAATGACTAACAAGCTGATAGACATCTACTGAGTTTGGTGAGTTCCTCAAAAGACTAAAAAAGAGTCAAATTGATCGACTGAGATTTCTAGAGAATACTAAGTATTGACTATATACTAAGACTGAAAATACTAAAATACTAACTTTTTGTTCATGCATCCATACTAACATTCATAATTTGAGTGAAAATATCATAATAAGACAATATTCGTATCTGAGTTCCAAATCATGCAAGTTTTATTCAAATATCATACTAAGGATCAGGGTTAAGGACGCAATCTGTATGAATAAAACTAAGATATGAATATCAACTAGAAATGATCATGTAAAGTCAGAGAAATAACAAAATTTTAAGAATTTCTTAACTGACTGAAACCCTAGTTTTAAATCTTCTACAGGGCTAGAATTTGGAAAGTTTTCTATAACATAGTTTGGACATAAGGGGAAAGGGAACCCTTGTTGAAGTCCCACATACCTGGAGGAAAATCCTTGAGAAAGTACCTGGAACTCTGAGAAGGTGAAGAAACCCTAACTCTTTCCTGAAAAAGTATGTCTAATTTTCTTACGGTGAGTTTCTATGTGTTTTTGGAAAGAAAGAGGAGAGAGGGTCATCTAATCCCCTAAATCCCCTTCTAAAAATTCCCAATATGATGTAGTTTATGAGTTAGGATCTTCCTTTAGCATTTGCATTAAGTATCAATAGTTGAACAATGGAAACTGTTATTAAAATTCTGCCTGTCAAGTGGTATGACTCAACCTACGAGTCGTACCAGGATCATGCGATATGTACTGGCGTCCGTGGTTAGGGACCTTGCTCAACACCATTCTCTAAAGCTTTCCACAGAAGTCCACCACAATTCGTGAGATCTTACTACAGTTCTTACTATGAATCGTAGCTTCCTCAAAGCCTTTTAAACATTTCTTTGAAACTCAAATCATGACTGGATGGTACAATTCGTACCTACCTACCACGAGTCGTACCTTGGCTCGTGGTTTTTCCCAGAACTCCTAATCTTTTCTCTGAACTTTTCCACGACTGGTTAGTATGGTCCGTACCATGGTGGTACGAATTGTGACATGTAGTCATGGTTTCTCCTAGTCAGTCATATTTTTTATTGACCTTTCTTATATGAGTCCTGGTACAACTCGTACGACTATCGTATGAGTCATATGGTAACTTGTACTGAGGCCTTTCTCCCAATTTTCTTCATGGTCCCATTTTATTTCTGGAGGCTAGTCCCAGGGATATCTGGGTTGTTATACAGAACCTCATACATGATCAATAAAACATATATGACTATATAAAGGACCTGCTAACAATGCCCATAGTGAGGGATCTCCAACTCGATGTGCAACTACGATAGCAATTGACACAATATTACACTTTAATCTCCATTTTGGGCTAGACATAATCTCAACATTTAGCCTCAATAGATCATGAAAATTTAAAGCTTAAAAGGAGCTTAATGTATTTCCTCAATACATGTAAAAAGTTTGCTGGCTCATTCAACTAACAACGCATGAATCCTGCTTGAAAGAACAACGGACGGGGAACCTTACATACATTTTTTCGACGAATTTTTCTTTAGCCGATTTCCCATTTCAATAACCAAACATCAACCTCTTTTATCCCTTGGATTTATAGGCCAACAATAATCTTAGTCTGTAGCACAAAATGCAGTAAAAAATAATTTACCAAAGGCAGTCACAATAGCAACAACAACACACGGCAACATCAACAACATTTAGCCATTTTCTCTACTTGTTTTCATTTGCTTTTGAGGGGGAAAATAAGAGGAATAGTTACCTAAATTGTACTTTTTTCCTTACCCTAAATATGAGGTATATTTTCAGCCAAAGAAACTGTCAAAAATCCTTTAAAAGGAGCAAATGATCAGCTCAAAACAGTCCAATCGGCAGGTCACTTAGCTACTAAATTCTATCCCTTTTGCTTGCACTTTGAGGGGTTTAAAGAGGGTCAAATCTTTACTTTTCCTCTTGGATTTAATCCATACTTCAAGGTGGATATATAAGAAGTATAATCAGCTCTTAAACATAGAAACTTCTTCCAAAACAACTGCCCAAACGAGCTCCACAAACACACCTAGCACACTTGGAAACCAACTTTCTTAACTTGTCTTGTATTTTGGTTGAGTTGTGCTTGAGGTTTCTCTTTGTTTTCCCTTAGTTGTTTGCTGAAAATTTGAGAGAACTGCAGAGGGTAAGAAAGCACCTCAAATCTGGAAAAATGGAAAGTGATTTCATAATACAAAAATCAAAATATAAAGGGTTTGGGTAGTGGCCATTTTTAGGGTGGTGGCCACATCATTGCTTGATAGTGCCACTGTAAAATGCCTATAGCTTTTTATTTAGAACTCCGATTGATGAGAGGTTTGATGTTATAAAAACTAAACTCAAATACCTTTAATTTAATAGGTCGTGGGGCTTCTTAACTCATTAATAATTGGGAGATATGGTTGTTTAAATTTTACCCTCACATATGAACTTCACGTACTCTTCGCTTTTCCCTTTGTACATAATTCCTTCCTCTCCTACAGCCAACATACAACCCGTACTTCCCTTAACCATTGTATACAAACATATACTAATCACCAAAAATTTTTTAGGGTGTAATATCCTCCCCCCCCCCCCAAGGAACATTCATCCTCGAATTAGAATTAACTTTGCTTAACATGCTTCAAAATACATACTCATTAACTAAGGTATCAAATACATACCTCAATATCATGTTGACATCGTACACAAGTTAGGATACTTCTTCTTCATTTCTTCCCCAGCCTCCCAAGTTAGTTCCTCAAAGTTATTACTTTGCCATAATAGTTAATCGAGGTGACTTCTTTGGTCCGATGTTTCCTGACTTGCTGGTTAAGAATAGAAATTGGTACCTCTTTGTAGGTCATCTCCTCAGAAATTTGGACATCATCAAAAGGCATAACACGGGTTGGGTCTCCTATACACTTCCACAACATTAGCACATGAAATACTGGATGGACTGTCGCTAGCTCTGGCAATAACTCCAAATCATAGGCTACTTTGCCTAACCTGCAGATAACTCTATAAGGCCCAAAATACCTAGAGCTCTCTTTGCCCTTTCAACCAAATCGCATGATGCCTTTCATAAGCGACAGTTTCAGGAAGACCTAATCACCAAGAGCAAACTCCAATGCTCGATGATGTATGTCAGTGTAAGATTTCTATATGTTCTTTTTCTGTCTGCTCTAAGCTATCTGAAGCCTATCTCTGACAATCTTTAATTTTTCAACAGCCTGCTGCACTAGATCTAGCCCTAATACTCCTACTTCGCTATGTTTGAACCAGTGGATGTATGATCTACATTTTCACCCATACAAGGATTCATATAAAGCCATTTGAATGCTTGCCCGATAACTATAATTATAGTATAATTCTATGAAGGGAATATATTCATTCCAGCTTCCTCCAAAATCTTAAATATAGGTATGCAGTATATATTCGAGCATTTAAATGGTGCTTTTAGCCTACCCATCTATCTATTATGAAATGTGGTGCTGAGATTCACCTAAGTGCCTAGGCCTTTCTAGAAGGACTTCAAAAAGTTTGTTGTAAACTGTGCGCCTCTATCTGTAATAAATGACAAAGGAACACCATGTAGGAGAACTATATCATGAATATACAACCTGGCATAATCCTCTATAGCATAAGTCATCCTGACCGGCAAAAATTGGGGTGATTTAGTCCATCTGTCTACAATTACCCAGATGGAGTCACACTTCCTTTTTGTCAGCGCCAACCCAGTAATAAAATCCATATTAATCACTTTCCACTTTCAGGCTGGAATCTCCATATTTTTAGTCAAGCCTCCAGGCCTTTGGTGCTTGACCTTCACCTTTGACAATTAGGAAACTGAACCATAAAACGTGTGATGTCCTTTTTTGTGCCGTTCCACCAGTATAGCTGCTTCAGTTCATGATACATCTTCATGATAACTAGATGTATTGAATACCGAGAGTGGTGAGCTTTTCATGATTTTCTCTCTTAGCATGCCCACATTCGGCGCACATAAATGAGTTTGGTACCTAAGGACTCTATCTGGTCCACACTCAAACAAGGTTTGCTTCTATTGTGGAATGCTATATCTTAGCACTACTAATTTCGGATCCTCATACTGTTGTTGCTTAACATCGAACATTAGGGAGGATTCTACAGTGTTCTGAACTACCACACCTCTATCTTCAGTATATGGCAATCGAATATGCATATTAGCTAACTGTTGTATAGTCTTCACCATTTCAAATCTGTCAGCTTCTATATAACTCAAACAACCTATAGACTTGCGGCTTAATGCATCAGCCACAACATTAGCTTTGCCAAGATGGTACAGAATGCTAACATCACAGTTATTCCGCAATTCCATCCACCTTCTCTAGCGTAAATTCTACTCCTTTTGCATGAATGGGTACTAAAGGCTCTTATGATTTGTAAAAATATCAACATGCACCCCCATACAGGTAGTGACACTAGATCAGTAGCGCGAAGACAACCGCTGCCAACTCTAGATCATGGGTAGGGTAATTCTGCTCATGCTTCTTCAGCTACCTCAAAGCATAGGCAATGACCTTGCCATGTTACATCAGAACACACCCTAAGCCAATCATGGAAGCATCACAATAAACCACATAACCCTTTGTACCTTCTGGAAGAGTCAAGATATCTGTTGATGTCAACCTATCTTTCAACTCCTGAAAATTGCACTCACACGCCTCTGACCACTGGAACTTTAGTTGCTTTATGAGTCAACTTTTTCAATGACGTGGAGAAAGTAGAAAAACCTTCAACAAATATGTGATAGTAACCCGCTAAACCCAAAAAGCTATGAACCTCAATATGAGGTATATTTTCAGTCAAAGAAGCAACCAAAAATCCATTAAAAATGGGCAAAAACTCATCTTAAAACAGTCCAATCAATAGCTCACTTCGCTGCCAAATTCCAGCACTTTTGCTTGCAATTTGAGGGGTTTAAAGAGAGTGAAATCCTTACCTTTTCTCTTGGATTTAATCTCCACTTCAATTTGGATATATAAGCACTAGAACCAGCTCTTAAAATGTAGCAACTTCTCCCAAAACTACCACCAAAACGAGATCCACAAACACACCTAGCACACCTGGAAACGAACTTTCTTAACTTGTCTTGTATTTTTGTTGAGTTGTGCTTGAGGTTTCTCCTTGTTTTTCCTTAGTTGTTTCCTAGAATTTGTGAGAATTGCATAGGGTAAGCAAACACATCAAATCTGGAAAAGTTGAAAGTGATTTCATAATACAAAACTCAAAATATAAAGGGGTTTGGGTGGTGGCCACGTCACTGCTCGACAGTGCCACCATAAAATGCCTATAATTTCTTTTTTCAAAAACCAATTAATAAGTGGTTTTGATGTTCGGAAATTTAAAATCAAATACCTTTAATTTGATAGGTCGTGGTCCTTCTAAATCATTATAGATTGGAAGATATGGTGGTTTAAAGTTGACTCTTACTTATGAACTTCACAAACTATTCGCTTTTTCCTTCGTACATGTTTCCTTCCTCACCTACAACCAACATACAACCCGTACTTTCCTTAACATAGCATACAAATATCAACTAATCGAAAAAAATTTCCAGGTTGTACTAGATAGAATTGTCTTAAACTCAATTTTTAGCATGGATAGCAATGGATAACATTGCACCCTCTTGTTTCTCAACCACAAGGGTGTTTTTTCTTTGGGTTCTCTCAGATCCCAAAGTTACAACACAATTCAGCCACAAAGATTGAGCTATCTCTATCCTCAACCATTTAATGAAGTGTAGATATGGGCCTTTAATATCTCTAGATCAAGAGGACACACCTACATTCCAAATCCTCATTATTGATTCCTAACCCAGATCTCTCACTCCTCTTTCTCAAGCAAAAGTAAGACACACAATTTAAATCAATGTTTACAACCATTAATTTTTCAATTAAAACTTAAAGGAAACAACATATCCATATTTATAAATTAATATTTAAAAAGTTACCATTAACACCAAACAAAGTTTAAACACCCATCAAGCACACACACCTAGATAGTAATTTAGCTATTCATAAATGGAGATGAAGAAATTATTCCCATGGGTAAATCATCAACAACCATCATATTGAATAACCAATTAAGATTTCTAAATCGTCAATAATGGTGTATTGCAATGAAATTGAAGAAGAAGAAAAGGAAAGTATACTCTCTATCTCTCTTTACATTTCAATTTTATGTTGTGATATGTTCTCTATGACATAGGTGTTTACAATTGGGGTGAAATATGCACATTCTCCTTGCACGAATTTTCAAATTCGCCCTTGGAAGCTTCTCAAGTACATTTGTGCCAGAGCTGAATGTTTTGCCCTTGTCAGCGTTTAGGTCACTTGCACGGCACCTGTGTTTCACAGGGGCCCATCTGTGGTTCGCAGCTGCTTCATAGATCAAGACAGAATTTTATGAAGCCTTCTTGCATTTGCACCTACATTTTGCAGGTTCCAACCTATGCTTCACAGGTTCCTTTCAGCTCCTTCCCAGTATTAATTGTGTGGTACCTACATTTCACAGTTGGCAATATGCGACACGCATGTTCTTTGCTTCCAGTAGAGGGCTTGTTGTTCTATTCTATTGTTTTCTTTGTCAAAGTCCAATACCTACACAAATAAAGAGAAAAGACACAAAACCTTCCTAATTTGTGTGAAAAAAAATAGCTCATGCTGAAAAGCCCGATGAGTTGGTGAATTACTAACTCATTAACCTCCCAAACGTGAACCATTGCTTGCCTTCAAGCAAATACTCACAATTTAAAATTGAATTGAGCACTATATCATAAGATCTTCGAATGAGACCACTAACACTTAGGACAACCCCAAAATTAAACACTGACTGAAAAAAATAAAAAGACTCAAAACATGTTGCACAAATTCAATCGGTAACCACAAACATTTGGAACATCTTATTTTCATTCTTTCAATCTAAAACATGGGGAATATTCAATCAAATCAAGATCCATAAGCATCTCAAGTCATTGACTATCAACATTCAAGATTTGTCTAAAAGTTCACTGCACAACTTATCGCATTCATACCTCTCAGTTGAAAGTACAATTTTAGTATTTATTCCGAGAAGTGATGCAACTCACCAAAGAGAGAGAATCCCACTCACATCCATGAAATTCACACATAGGGATTATAGAATGATGCAAACATGCTCATTCTCTCAAAGATATTCTAATGCACACATATTGAACCGTAGGCTTGCCCTTCATGTAACTATCCACTAATGTAGAGTTGTTACATTCGAAATCACTAGGGACTTGCAGGTTATAGTGAAGACTAGTGGTAAGGATACGAAAACATTTATCTTTAGTGACTCGAACCTCCGTAATGCCTTTTGTGCACACATTAAAACATCCCCATACACTGTGAGTTTACTTTACCTTATTTCCCCCTTCACATCATTCACAATTTTTCTCAAGAGCCACCCTTTAACACCTTCAACTTTTCATTATGCCTCATCTAAACAAGCGATAGCACCATATAACTTTTCTCTTTTTCTTCATTTGATCAAGGGTTTTTCATCTGGAAAATTTTTTTTCATCAAGCAATAGGTGCTACCTCACATACAGGTTTATCCCCCTATTTCTCTTCATTGCACACCCCCAAACTTAAGCTTTTGCCTATATCACATTTCATTTATTTCATCATTAAATCTTGGGTTGCATGCCCCATTTTTCTTTCATCACTATCAATTAGGGAGGATAGATGTCAAAGAAGAGGATTAAAAAAGGTATAGGGCTTGTAATGAGGTTGCTAAAAGAAAGGTGTAAGGCTCAAATGGTGGTTAACAAGGGTTGATGTTCAGGGAGACCATTTTGTGGGAAAGTGACTAACCAAAGAGAGCCCAAGTTCATTTTTCAAGTGCAGCTACATCTAGGATTTATCCTTGAATCACATTCGGGGAAAGTTCTAGACAATATGCATACACAAGAATCAAGCTAAAAATCTCACTATACAATGCATCACACTCTAAGGAGTTCAACTATTTTCACAATCAATTAAAAGGTATGATTTTAGATAAGGTATTTTCAAGTTTTGCACAGTCGATTTGCAAATCAAAGAGCCAAACAAAGAATGTACAACTCATGACAAGAGGGTGCTCTTTTTTCAAAAAAAAAATTCATGTGCCCCTTTTTAAATTCAAAACTCATTTTGCTATGGCAATAAATAATTTATGGCCGTACCACTGAAAGTAGTGCAACAATGAATCAAAAAGATAAGATAGACTTTGCATTTTCCCTTAAGAAACTCGCATCTCAAGCTATCTTAGAGAAATGCCACCTAGTTTGACACACAAAAAGAAAACCAAAATTTGCTCTTTGGGAAAAAACCGTGGTATAAATAGAACTCTTGGAGCTTATTACTTTCTACTATCTACATAGGCGAATACGAAGCATGGGTCAAGAATTAATTAGTGTGTAAAACTAACCCATCAATGGCAACTCATATCATCAAAAATAAGAAAATCAGCCCAATAATGGAATAAATCTAAGATAAGCTCGACGAGGGTATTCATTCATCAACTATACAATCAAAAATAATTTAAAACATCAACAAACAAGCCCGACAAGGGCAAGAAGAGTAAAAAAATGATCAATAGAAAAAAAACCACCCCACCCCCAACTAAAAATTATACATTGTCCCTAACTTACAAACAAATAGAATAAGGAGGGGTAAGAACTCCCTTAACCAACTATTCCTCCTCATCATCAACGACAACCTCAGCCTCACCATCATCAGCTCCATGCTCGGCCTCATCTTTATCCCCTAAATCCGCAAGCAAGTCATCAATAGGGCATCAGGTTGTGTATGGGGCTGCCATTGCTTCATCTAAGAAACTTATATCAGGATTGGCCATAGGTGTTCTACCCTTAAATTCTCTCACATCAGACCTAAGAGATGAGACCGCTCCCTCAATCATATCAACTTAAGTGCACAACTTGTTCAAGCTTTCAAAAACATCCTTTATTATGGTCTTCACTGATTTTTGGGTGAGGGCTCACAGATTCTTGGCCAATTTAACAAGATGATTCTCATAGGTGTGGGTCATTTCGCCTAGCTTTTATAGCCCACTCAGCCTATAAGATGAAGGTGGTGGTTAAGACCCCTAATGTAGTACCTCCTCCGAAGCATGCCCTGATATTTTAGGAGTGGGATCATTGAGGTCAAGGGCCAATGGGGCCTCATAAAGTCATGGGCAGTGGAGCCTTCTGGGACGTCCCAGGTTTGCATTCTGTTCTGCTTGCTCTTGGGAGCATCGCTGTCTAGCATCTTCTCAATATCAACCACTCAAGTGGCGGAGCTAGGTCGTTTATCTGGTAAGTAGAGAACCCCTGCTCTAGCACGTAGCTTGCTGATGAGAACGGGAAAAGACATGGAGAGACCTTGCTACCTGTCTTTTATTTTTATTTGAGTGGCAATAAACTTGCCAAAGTTAAAATGCACCCTAGACATGATCCACACTATCAAATTGGTGGCCTAGATGTTTATCGACTGGTCGTCCTTAGATGGAATTAGCCAGCAACATACTAATTCCAACCACAACTTGGCTTTAATAATAAGAGTAGATAAATCAACAACACAATTATCCTTTAACTACAGGTGAAACTAAATAATACCAAAGAAGAAAAGAGAGCAGAATATCTTTTACAAATATCAATCAAAATCCCATTCTTAGCTAAAAGTGGTCTTCAGCTAAAAAGGAAAGATGGTGTGATGTATACTTGGCTTATCTCTCAATCTTTCTATCTTCTTCCTCTCTCTTCTCTTCCTCTCTACAGTGTACTTCTCTTTCTAATTATACCCTGCAAAGTAGGGTACTTTTCCTTTCTTTTTCAGCAATGGACAATTTTACCCTTAATAGCATCATTCTGGAACCGGCGAAGGCACCGGCGGTTCGCCGATGAAATCCGTGAATCGCTGGATACTTTCTCTTCTTCTTCAGTCATTTCCAGTGAACTTCAGTGGTTCGCTCAGCGATTCCCTGATGCCAATCTGTGAACCACTAAATCTTAAATGCCAATTCCAGAAGTTTTTGAGTGTTATTCGGCGACTGAACCGGTGTTCCGCCACAGGTGACTCGTGAACCGCCGGTGGAATTCCTCCTACAAGGAAGTGACCTTTATCTTTTTAACCTGCATTTCGCCACTTCTGCTCATTTCCTCCTTTTTATCCCATTTTATCTCTTTACTTCAAACTTAGGCATCTGCACACAACAAAAGCAAAAAGCACATAAAATCCAAATATCAACTCGAGAACTAGGCAAAAACTCAAACTTTAGAGTCTAATGAGTTGGTAAATTACCAACTCATCAAACCCCCAAACTTGAATCATTTTGTCCTCAAGTAATGCAATACTTCAACTATTGAGGAAGATGTCATATTTTTCACAATTAGACTTTGTCGACCACCGGGACTATGACAACCCAAAAATACTCATCATGCTTCACCGAAAAGAGAAGGAAATACCCCAAAAGACCAAAATAATGAAGATGTTTCAAGCAGGCAACAACTTTTTATCAAGTAAAGCTTTTTGAAAGGAATCATTAACCACACAAGGGCATTTCTTAACCAAGTAACACACATAGCATCTCAAGTTGTAATCACTGAAAATTCAAAGCTTGCCTTAGAGCTTGCACTCCTTGTTCTATGCCCATATGAACTCTAAATGCTCTTGCATCCCTAAAAGGAATGATGCCACTCACCAAATATGAGGATCCCTATTCTCTTGGCTCTTTGATCATTTGAATGCATGCTAGGGTTCAATTGGAAGAGGCACTCACACTCATTCTCCCAAAAGATATCTTCATGCATACACTTGACCCATAGGCTTGCCCTTAATGTAATTCACTACTAAAGTAGAGTAGATGAACCTAAAATCATTTCGGACTTGCGGGCTATGATGTAGGCTTAAGGTCAGGGTAGGATGAACATTTGGCTATAGTGACTAGATCCTCCCTAATGCTTTTCGCGCCATGACTTACAGAAACTTTGCTCACTCAAACTCCTTTTCCTTTTTTTTCTTGTTGATGCCTTTCATTTCTTTNCTTATAACCCCCTTTAGCTGCCACCACTAGCCTTATTACCTTAAGAGGAAACACCACTTCACACAAATAGTCTTTTTCTTTTTGAATTCATCTTTTTGCACTTTGACTAAAGGTGATATTTCCCTTTACACTATGATTCTTGTCATCCCCCTTTGTTTTGCGTACCCCCAAACTTAGGCTCTTGCCATATTTTTCACATTTGCTTCTCATTCCCTTCTTCTTAAGCCTTGAGCCTTGCTTCAGCACTTATTTTGTAATCAGTATTTAGGGAAAATGGGGCCAAAAGAGTATTAAGAATGGTCTTAAGTCTTGTAATGTGGTTGCCAAGGAAAGATTTTAAGACTCAAAATTGGCTAACAACGATTAATCGTCATGGAGGGCGTATGGTTGAAGTTTCTAGACAACTGAGGGCCTAAACTCATTTCCTTGGTGCAACTACATCTAGGATTTCTCCTTGAATCACATTTAGGGCAAGTTATACACAAGATGTGATGCACAAGATTAACAAAAATATCCTCGCCGCACAAAGCATCACCCTTAAAGGATCTACAAGAGTCATTTTCCAAAACGAAACCTCACATTAGGATATAAAGCAAGAAATCATCATAAGTCAAGTAGGGATTTAGAATGTACGACCAAGATTACTATGCTACGGTGTCAACACTTGCTCACTATCTCATCTTCATGCCCTTGTTTTCATATTTTCATTTCAATCACAAGAAAAATTTTAGTTGATGCCTCTTAAAACAACTTCACAATGAACTCAAAGTGACATGGCATTTCCCTTAAGAATGTCGCCACTCAATCCATCATCGGGAAAAGCTAACCCAATTCAACAACAAAATTAACTAAAATAAAAGAATGCTCCTTGGGAAAGAACCGTGGTCAAAAGAAAATCCTCGGAATTTTAATTTCTACAATCCCTTATTTACAATGGAGAAAAAAAAAACACAATTTTTGGGGTCACTAAATACCATCCACAAAAAGACGCAAACTAATTCATTCATTCATTCAAATAACAAAACACGCCCGGCAAGGGCAATCAAGACTCACAATAGTCCGACAAAGGCTGGACTTACTCAAACTTAAGAAAAAAATAACTTAGAACAAATATTCCCCCCGTCAACAACGCTCATCCCTCCCCCCTCTCAAAATCATACGTTGTGCCCCATGTAAATATGCAAAAAGACAACTGGAGAAGGAACAAGAAACTCCCTGAACGGGTCATTCCGCTTCATCATCAGCCTCATCACCAACATCAGCTATGCTGGCATCTCCAAGCCCAGCAAAATAATCGCCCAGACCTTCAAACAAGTCATTAATTGGCCCCCAAGCTGAAGATGGAGCATCCATCACAGCATCCAAAGAACTCATGTCAGGCACTTCGATTGAAGTATGACTTTTTCCATTCCTGCTCCTCAATTCAGAGGGATGTGACTGCCCCTTCCACAGCATCCACCCATTTGCATAAAGTGGCGACATTCTCGTATAGCGATTTGAGCTCCTTCTTGATAGTTTTGGCAATGAGTGCTGGGAGACTCTTTGCCAAGCGTCGAAGCTGACTCTCATGTGAGTTTTTCATCTCCACAAGGAAATGGAGAACACTTGACTGATAAGATGGAGGAGGTGGAGAAACTCTTGGCTGGGGCATATCACCCGATGCTTGGCCCGAGAAGTCAGGCTGGGGCACATTCTGGTGCAGTGGGAGATTGGGCTGACCCGTGGGAGAGGGCTTCTTCTTCTACGCCGAAGGCTTGCAAGGGCTTCCATTTCACTGTCGGTGCCTCTGTGTCTCTCTTTTTGTCAATAGTGATCACTCCTAGAGTAGATGAAGGAGTGTCGTCTGGAAAAAGAGGCACTCCGGCTGTTGCACAAAGTTGCGAGATCAACACAGCATATGGCATGGAAGTGTTGGACTGCCACGCCTTCTTCTTTATTTGTTGAGCAACAATGTTGCCAAAGTTTATGAGGACCCCTGACATAATGCAACAAATCAAGATGGCTTCCTCCATGGTGACCCGCTGTTCATTCTTTGATGAGATGATACGAAAACAAATAAAATTTAACCAAAGCTTGGCCTCAAACTTTAAATCATGGCAAATGATTTCACCACCCATGGAATCCCATAGGGGGGTATCAACAATAATAATTCCATCCACCCACCTATATTGGTCCTTCATATTGGCCAACAGTGTTATGTACTCTGTAGCAGAGTCTATCTCATCTTCCCAAAACAGATAATTGATGGCAGTCGGGGTGATATCAACTTCTACCCCACGAATCATCACTGAAGGCAAGCAGGTAAACTCATCCACTTTACCCCGATGTTGCATTCTATCTTGGCGGATTTGGTAAGAAGCATAAAACTCTGTGACAAGTCTTGGGTAGTATGGAGGTAAAGGGTTGGCAAATGCATGTCATTGCCGATGGGTGTACTACTCAGTGATAGTAGGGAAATCACCCTTCAACCTAGCCAAGTAGAACCTCTTCTCTACAGTGATAAAGCGTCCCTGACAGATGAGATAGTGCTCCTTCATGTTAGGAACACATAGAATGATAGCTTCCTTTGTGTTGGTGCATGGGGAAGCAGCCTTTGCTTTACCTTTGCCCTTGCTTTTAGATTAAGCAGGGGCCTTTCCTTTGCCGGTGGACCTAGAGGATGACATGATTTGTTTTTCTGCAAAAACTATGTTAGTGACAAAATAGTGAAATAGAAATTAAAGGAAAAGAAACTAATCTAAAGAAAAACTGAGAAGCAAGTGATGATCAAACAATCCTTGAAAGAGTAAGTGGTACCGGCGAACAACCGACAGTTCGCCAAATACCATTTGCGAGCCACCGACTGGACGCTGGTATGTAACAGAGCACTGGGGAAAGCTGGTCATTTTTGGCGGTTCAAGCGGCATTTTTCCGGTCACATTTCGTGAACCGCCGAAGTAGCGCTGGATTCACTTAGTAGCCAAGACCAATTCAGAGTGAACTGATGCCCCAAGCGACGTTTCGCCGAATATGACCAGCGAATGGCCGACTCCGCCTGTCCAAAATTCCGACCTATTGCACACAAACACCCATTAACACATTTCACCAGAAATATAAGACCAGCAAGTATACTCCATTCTCACACATATTTATGATGTTTAGCCCTTAAGATTGGCATCACCTGGTCTATCATCGGGCAAAACGTTGTGCTTTATGTAAATGGGTTACTCAAACTTCATCCTTTTAATAATCTCATCATAAAAGCACATACCCATTCCAATCACAAGCAGAACACATTCACAGTTTCAACAATGAAGGGAAGGGAAATATTTCTCCTACAAAATCATGTACCCATACTAAAATTAGAACAGGGGCATGAGAAATGTTACCGAATTGAAGACTATATTCATACTCGTCTAGCCTCAAAAAGGAAAATAGCTCAAGATTGCAAGAGCACCTTCAAGTGAGTATAGAGTAGATAGTAAAAGTAAAGTGATTTTGATGGTGAAATATGGATGGGTATTTATAGGTGAAAAGTGGGAATGTGATAGGTTGAGGGGAAGATGGGGAGTTTAATGTGGGTGAGTTGGTGGGGAGTTGGAAGGTGAAAATGTGAAAAAATGGAGAGGGTGAAAATGAAAAATTTTAGGGAATAGGGAATGTTGGGTAATGGAGAGACAAAAATGGAAAGAAAAATGTTGGAAAAAGGGAAGTTATAGGAATATTTGCATAATTAGGGCGGTTGGGAAAGTATTTGGGATTTTGTGGGACAGTCTTTTTAAATTTCTCTTTCTTATTCAGGTCTAGCCCGACCGGCACTAAACCAGTGATTCCCTGGTCCAATTCGGTGGTTCGCCGCTGCTCTTCATTTCAACTTGTACTGTGCCCAGTGATCTGATTCCATCTGGCGATGCACCGGCGGTCCACGAATTGAAACTGCAGCCCGCCGGTTATCCGCTGAATCTGTGGCCCAACTTCAAGTACTCTGCTCTAGACCGGTGATACACCGGCGACCCATGAATTGGATTCGGCGATTTGCCAGTGGCCTGCCGATTCTTCAGTTCAACATTCAGCTTTCTGCTTTAGGCTCCCTTGTCTTCGGTGATCCACATTTCGGGACCGGCGACTTGCCGGTCTCTCGCTGATTCCCCCATCATAATTGTCTTCTTGCTTTTGTTCTCATTTCTCCATTCCTACAAAAATAAAAATAGCAAAAACATCAAATAATTCAATAAAAATTTGGGTTACCTCTCAAGAAGCGCCTTATTTATCGTCGTGGAATGACGTAGTCCTTTTTCAATTCTTCATTTTTGACGGGTCATCATCTGCTTCCGCCTCCCTTAGCTTCAACCCCTTATCCTCATCATCATTTTGTATTATTCCGATTACCTTGCATTCTGGTGGAGTTCCAGCTGACGGACATACCTTGAAGGTGACTTCCTCACCACCAACTCAAAGTTTTCTCTCTCCAAGCTCCACATCTACCACTGTTCTCCCGGAATCCAATAAAGGTCTTTGCAAAATAATGGGAACTTCTACATCCATGTCACAATCCAGAATAACAAAATCGGTCGGGAGAATGAACTTGTCAACTCGCACCAGTACATCTTCTATCACCCCCCACATGTCTTTTGATTGACTTATCTACCATTAATAGCCGCATCGATGTTGGTTTCGCGCTTTCGAGGCCTAATTTCTTATAAATGAGCAGGGGCATCAGATTTATACTTGCACCGTGATCACATAGAGCCTTCTTAAACACACAAATCCCAATCGTACATGGAATTGTAAAAGCTTCGGGGTCTTCCCTTTTTGGGGGAAGGTTTCTCATCATTACCACACTGCAATGGTGCGTTTTCTCTTCATTTCCAACATCAACCACCTTCTTCTTTTTCAACAAGTCTTTCATAAACTTGGCATAATCAAGTATTTGGATCAAAGCGTCCACTAACGGTATGTTTATGGACAACTTGCTAAACATGTCAACAAACTTCTTAAAATGATCCTCCCTCTTTCTCTTGATGAGCCATTGTGGATATGGTGGTGGGATTTTTTCTTCAACCTTATCATCAACTGGGGCCTTCATGCCCGCCTCTTCATCATAAACTTGAATGTGGATCTCATTATCCTTTTCCTCTATTTCTTCCTCATCATTTTCTTTATTCTCCAAAATCATTGGCATTTTATCAACCTCCTCTTCATCAACTACTTTCAGGTTCTCCACCTCACTGGGCTTTTACGGGGCATCTCCAATCTTCTTACCACTTCTAGTGACAATAGCCATACATTAACCATCTTTCTTCGGATTAGGCATTGTGTCACTAGGTAATGTTCCTTTCATTCTCGGGTTCATTTGGGCTGATAGGTTATTCATTTGAGCTTCCGAATGCTTGATGGATGCCGAATGTGAACTCACTGTTTGAGCGAGGTTAGACACCTCCCCTCTTAATTCTTTTACCCTACTTTCAGTCAACTCCACCTACTTCAAAACACTTGGGAGTATTTCTTCGATTTTTGAGCTGCCCGCATCACTTATTCCCGGCTGGTTTTGAGGATTTCCAACCTTAGGAGGTGGAATGTATGGATTTGCACTACGATGGTAATGATCACCCTCTTGGTTTGGCTCTCTATTGTTCCACTTCTCATTCCTTTCGGGCCATCCTTGTTGTTCACGATTTCTCCACCCTTGGTTGTCATCCCTTGGGTGCCATGGGCCTTGGTTTGCTCCTTGAAAGCCAGGTCAAGGCCCTCCCATTTGGTTACCCATATATTCGCATTCTTTGTCATATCTTGGTGGTGAAGGCTCTCTTTCATATTACAGGGGACCTTGCATTCCCACAACATTTACCACCTTCGGACCTACTCCCGTCACATGCTTGGTCATCAATTCTAATTGTGTCATCATCTAGGACAGAGTCTCATCCCTCTCATCATCCCTTTTCCGCAACTCTGCCGCCAATGCACTTGAGCTGATCTTATGAGTGGACACACTCGTCTCCCTCATGTGCCAAGCCCTATTGGTTTTTGTCATTTGGTCAAGGAGATATTTGGCTAACCCATAAGTTTGGTCCATAATTAATCCCCCAGCTAAGTTTTTGGCAACGTATTTATTGATTGAATCAAGAGCCCTATAGAAACTTTGGAGAAGTACTCCATCCGGTAATCCATGATTTGGGCACAGACAACCTTCTTCTTAAACCTTAACCAAGCCTTATGCAAAGGCTCTCCTTGTTATTGTCGGAAGTTTGTGATATCATCCCTCAGTTGTAACATCTTTGAGGGAGAGAAAAACTGATCTAGGAAAGCCTCGGTTAACTCTTGGCACAAAGTAATGCACCCCGGAGGAAGTTCCTCCAACCACATTGTTGCTTCTCCTGTGAATGAAAAAGGCAAGAGTCTCAACCTGATTGACTCTTGACTAATGTTTGTGATGTTGAAGGGTTGGCAAATTTCTGAAAAATACCTCAAGTGCCGATTTGCATCTTCGCTTGGCTTACCGCCGAAAAGCCCTTTAATCTGCAATAAGTGCAACATGGTGCTAGTAATATGGAACACCTCATTCCCTACCGTCGATGGTAGGCGAATGGCGCCTGCAACTTCTGGCATTACCTGATTATCTTCATCAAGTTCCATGCTTCCCTCCACAGAGCTATCTCCTGCTTGGGAGTGATGGCTCATGAGGTGGTGAGATCCTAACAACACAACAGAAAATCAAATCAAGTAGCTACGATGCATGCTAATTCAACTTAATAATCAATCACAAGATCATCAAACGCCAGTCCCCAGCAACGACACCATTTTTGATAACTTCCAAAATATTTTCTTAAATCAAAGTATATACATGATCTTCGTATCAAAATAAGTAACCCGATGAGTGCTGGGGTCGAATCCCACGAGGATTAGGGAGTGATGAATTCAAGTGTTGATTGATAAATTGATTTTAGCATGCACCATATGAATTTAACATAAACATAATGAAAATGGGGGGTTCGAACTTTGCAGAGAATTACACAATTTGATTTAAAGAAAACTAAGAGAAAAATATTCTGCTAATTTGTTGACAATGGTGCAAAATACTAGAGGTGCGGTGTAGATGGAATAATAACTAGATCGGGATAGGCTAGGTCATCTCATAAGTTTAACAAGTGTAAATAATCTCGGGAAATAGGTATCCTCAACTTCCCAGCCTATTGACTACTCCCAGCTAGAGTTTTCTCAAACTCTGGCTGCTATATGGCACAACCCGAATTGATTTGGATCAACAACTTCACTATTCCTAGCTATTAGCTACAAATTAGCAAGGAGGAAGTAATTTCAGCTATTACTAGCTTAATTTTACAATTTCCCATCCATACCCACTATTAGATTCCCTTCCAATACTTGATTATTCTCTCTCGAGCAACAATCAAGCAAGTACAGATAGACCCATATCATCATCAATGGATCTTCAATAATAGATTGAAGGGAATCTAACAGATTTACACTTAATTGAACATTATTGAGATGATTGTAGCAATACCCTATCTGATTAAGTATTCATCATCATACACTTCTAGTTAATGGTATTAGCTGCTCATAGTTAAGAAATTCAAAAGCACAATCATCAAAAGCATTATTAAATTTTATAAGAAGAGTAGATAAATATACAACACAATTATCCTTCAACTATAGCTAAAAATAAATAATACAAAAGACAAAAAGAGAGCGGAGTATCTTTTAAAAATATCAATCAAAATCCCTTTCTCAGCTAAAAATGGTCTTCAGCTAAAAAGGAAAGATTATGTGATGTGTACTTGGCTTATCTCTCAATCTTTCTATCTTCTTCCTCTCTCTTTTCCCCCTTTGTACAGTGTACTTCTCTTTCTATTTATACCCTTGAAAAGTAGGGTACTTTTCCTTCCTTTTTCAGCAATGGACAATTTTACCCTTAATAACATCGTTTTGGAACCGGCGAAGGCACCGGCGGTTCACCGATGAAATTCGTGAACCACCGGATACTTGCCCTTCTTCTTCAGTCATTTCCAGTGAACTTCGGTGGTTCAAACCGCTGGACCTTAAAAGTCAATTCCAGAAGTTTGTCATTCGGCGACTGAACTGGCATCCCGCCACAGGTGACTCATGAACCGCCGGTGGAATTCCTCCTACAAGGAAGTGACCTTCATCGTTTTAATCGGCGTTTCGCCATCTAACACCCGTGTTTCGCCACTTCTGCTCATTTCCTCCTTTTTACCCCATTTTAGCTCTTTTCTTCAAACATAGGCATCTGCACATAACAAAAGCAAAAAAGGGCATAAAATAAAAATAATCAACTCAAGAACTCGGCAAGAACTCAAACTTTAGAGTCTAATGAGTTGGTAAATTACCAACTCATCAGGAGCCCCAAGAGACCCCAAGTCGACCAATGGCATAAGCATACATCTAACTCAATCAAGAAACTGAATAATCAACAACACAATTATAATGGAAGTATAACTTTAATATAACATCAAAATATAAAATCCGAAGTTGAATACATACATATTTTTGAATAGCCTCTAAACATGAAGAGTTGATGGGACAAGACCCCAGCTAACTAAACAAGCTAAAATTGAAATATATAAAGAAAAGCCGAATAGTCTAGTCCTCAAAAGATGAGGACTCATTAATAAAGTAGCACTAACTCTGATAGGCTGACTAAGAGCGGGGTTGAACCTGAGAGCCGGGTCTTGTATCATGAAATGATATAGCATAGAAAGTATGCGGTCAGTTCGTGGAATGTACCGAGTATGCAAGGTAAGTAAAAACCGCTAAAGTAAGTAAAAAAATATTTAAAGACAATGCTTAAATTAAAACATAAACATCAGTAAACCGAAAGTGGGGCTTACATGCATTCTTTCTAAAATAATGATCTCTTCATAACATGACATAACATGAATACATAATATCATAACTGAATCGATTGACTCAAAGCTGAATTTTGACAATTATAAGTAAAAGCTGAACATTGAGTCAAACCTGCTTTAGAACATGCATTTACATAAATCTCAGAAGTAATGAATATGCATATCTCAAATCATGAGGAACAATGGGAGACTCGTCTCTTAACCGACATCCCACTATAGAGCTTACGTGGTCCCGAATATCACACTCAAGTGGGCAGAGTCGTGCAAAATCCTGTCAGGGCTAAGGATGCCACCATGATATCGATATCAAGCTAAAGGCCCATCCGGGCAGGGGAAACTCACAAGGAGGTCCCAAAGTCATAATTTATAATCCTACATTGGCACGTAGTTTTGAGGCATAAGGTGATCGACCCTTAGCCTACTCGGTGCTAGACATTTCTCCCAAAACATGCATATGCTCTACATCATTTTATAACGAAGCTCAATGATCAAATACATCCCAAATATGAAATCATGTATATGAGAAGCTTTAGCTCAAGACATACCACAAGATGAAAACATAATTGGGAGCCTTCGCTCAAAAAACCATATGGTAAGCTATGCATAAGGAAACTTTAACTCAAAACATACCACAAGCTGAAATTAAAATTGGGAGTTTTCGCTTCAAAACAATGTGATAAGCTTAATTTCGGAAAATCATCATTCATACTTAACATGTGGGCATTTCCCAAAGCTTTTTCATACATAGAAATACTCAATTCTCATCAAAATCGTAATTGTAAACATGGGTAGCTTCAAATCATGTTTTTCATCGTAATATCTCATCATAATCATCACATATTCATCAGAAATCCCGTTTTTTATGATCATCTCATCAATGGGCTTTTAAATTCATAAGACTAGAAACATGATTTTAAAGGGAAAACATTCTAAACATTGCCCATACTTCATAATTCAGTAATAGAATCATAATCAATCCATACCCATGTACAGAGATTGATAATTAAAGCATTTGGGTAAAACCCCATTGAGTAGACATTGAAATTTCATACTTTAGAGAGGGATTGAGCATGAGTGTAGAAGAAACCACCCATTCATAACCCTACATATCTGATGGAGGCTGAATCTTACCCTCCCTTGAATGCCCAAAAGAAAATTGAAAGGAATTGAAGATCACTAGCCCAAGCACTATCTAAAATCTCTTCAACTTTGCATGTATGGATGGAAAATGAATAATATGAACTTAACCCCACAAAAAGCCACTATTCATACCACAAAACATCTTAGTCTAGGCTTTAGGAACTTAGAAATTATGAAAAGGCCCTCAATAACTTTGCAGAAAATAACTGTCAGGTGGACCTAACGAGTAAGCTAATGACTCGTGGCTAGGGGGTATGACTCATGGGGTCATCCGTTATGTTCACTGCTTAGAAAACCTTCTGGGCTTGGCACGGGTCAACCAATGACTCATTATGGGTGACCACAACTCGTGGTCACCACCCTTGAAGTACACTGCTTCATTTTTTTCCTTTCTTACTTCCCTCCTCACGGCTAACCCAACGAATCGTGGGGCATGACCACGAGTCGTGGTCTTGCCCGTGGGATCTCATCTCTTCCAGTTCCTCTCACATTCCCTGAGCCATCCCCACGAGTCACCTCACGACTCATGGGCTTCTCTCACGAGTCTTCCCATGACTCGTTTTGAGTCTGCTGTAAAATTTTCACTTTTCCCCATTTTAAATTCCCATGTCTGACCTTTGGGCTTACGGGGTATAACAATATATCTTCCTTGATAACATTTGTTCTAGAATGTTGGAGAAACACATATAAAAGCAGAGATATGCAATTATCATATTCAAATACTAATCATTTAAACTGAAATCTGACAGAATGAGTACCTCCAATTCAAACTACACAGCTGAACTTAATTCACGAATTGTACATACATAAAAGAAACTTGCGCACATGAATTGAACATGAAACTAAATAGAGTCATAGGGAAAAATTGATACATCAAGCTGACACTGAGCTGGTAGAGAATAATTGTGCGTATCTGGCGATCATATCCGCGTCGGCCTACCACATAGCTCCTTCAACATGTTGATTCCTCCATAACACTTTAACTGAAGCTACTTCTTTGTTCCTTAGCCTTCGAACCCGTTGATCCAGTATTTCCACCGGAACCTCCTCATAGCTAAGACAGTCTTTTACAGCAACACTTTCCATCGAGACAACTAAAGCAGGATCACCCAAACACTTCTTTAAAAGCGATACGTGAAACACAGGATGCACGTATGATAACTCTAAGGGAAACTCCAACTTGTATGCCACCTTACCAACCTGTCTAACAATTTGGTAAGGACCAACATAACGAGGGATAAGTTTCCCTTTCTTTCCAAACTGCATTACTCCCTTCATAGGAGATACCTTCAAAAACACCCAATCATCCACCTCAAACTCAAGTTCCCTCCTTACATCAGCGTAGGACTTTTGACAACTCTGGGTAGTTTTCAACCTGTCTCTTATCAATTGAACCTTCTCTGTTGCTTCATAAACCAAGTCTGGCCCTATCATTGCCACATCACCAACCTCAAACCATCCGATGGGAAACTTACATCTCCACCCTTAGAGAGCCTTGAATAACGCCATCTGAATACTAGTGTGATAGCTATTATTGTAGGAAAACTCGATCAGTGGCAAGTGATCATCCCAACCACCTTTGAAGTCAACCATACATGCCCTCAACATATGCTCGAGGGTCTAAATTGTCTGCTCCAATTGACCATTCATTTGCGGGTGAAATGTTGTGGTGAGTTTAACCTGAGTACCAAGCCTTTTTTGGAACAACTTCGAAAACTCAGAGGTAAATTGAGTACCTCGATGTGAAATGATAGATAAGGCACCCCATGCAATCGGACCAACTCCCAGATATACAGTTTGGCATAATCCTCCGTTGAATCCATAGTTTTAACCGATAGAAAATGTGCAGCCTTGGTCAACCTATCTACCACAACCCAAATAGAATCATATTGTCAACGAGTACGAGACAGACTTGTTATGAAATACATGTTAATCTCTTCCCACTTCCAAGTGGGAATGATGATATCCTAAAGTATGCCTCCCAGTTGTTGATGCTCAACTTTTACTTGCTGACAGTTCTAACACTTGGCTATGAATTCTGCAATATCCTTTTTCATGCCATTCCACTAATAGATTTCCCATAGGTCACGGTACATCATGGTGGCACCTGGATGGATAGAATACCGGGACCCATAAGCCTCGTGCAGCATCTGACTCCTCAAATCATCGACATTCGGAACACATAGGTGACCCTGGTACCGAAGCACACCATCTGCCCCTTAGGAGACGACCTCCACCTTCTGACTTCGAACGACTTCTTTTAGCTTTACCAAAATTGGGTCCTCATCTTGTCTAGCTTTTACGTCAGTCACCAAGGACGATTTTGAGCCATTCTGCACAACGATTTCGCTATTGGTCGAGGTGATCAACCTAACTCCAACCTTGCGAGTCGATATACATTCTTCACCAACTTTTTTTTATCCTTATCCACATGGGACACACTCTCCATAGAGAGTCTACTAAGTGAGTCTGCTACCACATTATCCTTATCCGAATGGTAAAGGAAACTCATATCATAGTCCTTAAGCAGCTCCAACCACCTTATGAAGACTTGCTTGGTCTAATGAAACCCTTATCTAACAGGTCCTTCAACTGCTCTTTCAACTTTTTTAGCTCGGTTGGAGCCATCCTGTAGGGAGGAATAGATATAGGTTGCGCGTTAGGTAGAAGGTCAATACCAATATCAATCTCCCACTTGGGAGGAACACCCGACAAATAATCAGGAAAGACCTCTGGATACTCACGTATTACTGGAACTCAGTGGGTAGTCAAGGTCTCAGACTCAACATCCTTAACCCTAACTAGATGATACATGCAAACCTTAGAAATCATCTTCTTGGGGTAGGAAATGAAACGACCTACGGCACAACTGAACTACCCTTCCATTCCAAGACTGACTAATCTGAACTCTATTGCTAGGGTTCTACAATTAACGGAAGCATAACATGCAAATAGCCAATCCATGCCGAGAATAACATCAAAATTAGTCATGGCTAACTCTATCAAATCTACTGAGGTGACCTTCTGAAGAACTGAGACTGGGCAACATCTATACACCCGTCTAGCTATAACTGAGTCACCTACTAGAGTAGAAACTGAGAATGATTCTGACAAAACTTCGTTACTGACTCCGAAGCTACTGCCATGTAAGGTGTAACAAAAGACAAGGTAGCCCCTGAATCTAACAAAGCATAAACATTAATATGGAAAACTTGTAACATACCAGTGACCACATCGGGGGAGACCTCCTCTTAATGGGATGCTAAAGCATAGAATTTATTCTGGTGCTGACCGCCAGTTGTGCTAGTAGATGCCCCCTGATGGGCTGAGCGTGCGGGAGGGCCTGCTGAACTAGAAGTTGGGCCTCGGCCCCCAACCTAATCCTGTCTCGCTGCTGGGCAATCTCTAAGCATATGTCCGGGCTTCCCACACCCAAAACAAGCACCTGAACAAGCCAAGCACTCGCTTGTGTGCCCCCGACCACATCTGCAATAAGCTGCGATGCTAGAATCTGCGGGCCTACTGCTCTGACCCCTCGAGCCTGATGCTTGCTCTCTCTGATCATGTCTAGGCCTGGATGGCACACTCAATGCCGAAGATGCTGGAGCGGATGATCTTTGATGAGTTTGCTGTCGGTGCCTACCACCTGACCTCAGCTGGGAGAATCAGTGGTCATCGATCCTGACCCTCTTGTCCTCCCTCTCCATCAGATGTGCTACCTCTATCTGCTAGGCATACAACACTATATGAGGAAAGTCCATATCCTGATGAAGCATGGCAGTCCTGCAATCTTTGTCCCAATAGCCCGCCACGCCATGGACAAATCGGCTCACCCTCTCCATCTAATAAGCCACTAATTTTGGGGCATACTTTGATAAGTGAGTGAACTCAAGAGCATACTCTTGCACCGTCATCCTCCCATGCTTCATATTTACGAACTCAACTGCCTTTAGATCTCTCATCTCGCTAGGGAAGAACCAGTCTAAGAATGCAACATGGAACTCTTCCCAAGTGACCAGTCCTGCTTTTGGGACCTTGCTATCCTTCTAGTGGCAAAACCAGATATGTGCGACCTCTTTTAACTGCTAAGAGGCCAACTCAGCACACTCAACCCCATTCACCCCCATGACTTGGGTGATCTTGACAATCTCATCTATGAACTCGTATGGGTCCTCATCTACCTTGGACCCAAGGAACTCCAGTGAGTTTATCCTCAAGAAGTCTTTGACTCGAGTCGCCGCTGCATTGCCATTTTTTGAAGCATATGTAACGGCCTGCTGATTGATCTGAGAGGTCAAGGCCTGTGCAAGCATCTGAAGCTGCCCGAAACTCAGCATGACTAATTGGCTCCGGTTCCTGGGGCTCCTCAACTGGTGGGGCTTGCTGATGCCCATGCCCATTACCATCCTCGTGGCCTTCACCATCTCCATTCCTTCTTTTGTTCATTCTTCGAGGAGCCATGATTCTGCAATCGCGAATAGCATGAATTAGAAGGACAGAAAGACTTCTCATCACACGACATAGATCATGAAGGAAGGGAACATTTCCTAAATGTCTTGTAGCCTCTTCATCATAAGTGTGGCGCGCTTCACAACCATGAAGAAGACTCTACTCAACGCGGCTTTCAAACAACCTTGGACACTTCCAAACCTATGACTTTGATACCATGTTTTTCACGACCCAAATGGAGGCCCAGATCGCAACATGGGACAAGGAGCCTTGAGAGACCCCAAGTCGACCCATGGCATAAGCATACATCTAACTCAATCAAGAAACTGAATAATAAACAACACAATTATAAAGGAAGTTGAGGACTCACCAACAAAGCAATGCTAACTCTGACAGGATGACTAAGAGCGGGCTAAAGCTGAGAGCTGGGTCCTGTATCATGAAATGATACAACATAGAAAGTATGCGAACTACGTGGAATGTACCGAGTATGCAAGTTAAGTAAAAATCACTAAAGTAGGTAAAATTTATTTAAAGACAATGCCGAAATTAAAACATAAACATTAGTAAACTGAAACTAGGGCTTTCATGCTTTCTTTCTGAAATCATGATCTCTTCATAATATGACATAGCATGGCTTCATAACATCATAACTGAATCGATTAACTCAAAGCTGAATTCTAACAGTTATAAGTAAAAGTTGAACATTGAGTCAAACCTGCTTTAGAACATACATTTACATAAATCTCATAAGTAATGAATATGCATATGTGAAATCATGAGGAACAATGGGAGACTCGTCTCTTAACCGACATACCACGATAGAGCTTACGTGGTCCCGACTATCACCTCAAGTGGGCAGAACCGTCCAAAGCCTTGCCAGGGCCAAGGACACTACCATGATATCGATATCAAGATGAAGGCCCATCCGGGCAAGGAAAACTCACAAGGGAGGTCCCAAAGTCATAATGTATAAACCTACATTGGTGCGTAGTTCTGAGGCATACGGTGATCAACTCTTAGCCTACTCGGTGCTAGACATTTCTCTCAAAACATGCATATGCTCTACATCATTTTATAATGAAGCTCAACATCGTCTATTGATGAAGCTCAATGATCAAATACATCCCAAATATGAAATCATGTATATGAGAAGCTTTAGCTCAAGACATACCATAAGCTGAAAACATAATTGGGAGCCTTCGCTCCAAACCCATATGGTAACCTATGCATAGGGAAACTTTAACTAAAAACATACCACAAGTTGAAATTAAAATTGGGATTTTTCTCTTCAAAACAATGTGGTAAGCTTAATTTTAGAAAATCATCAATCATACTTAACATGTGGGCATTGCCCAAAGCTTTTTCATACATAGAAATACTCAATTCTCATCAAGATCGTAATTGTAAATATGGGTAGCTTCAAATCATGCTTTTCATCATAATATGTCTTCATCATCACATGTTCATCACAAATCTCATTTTTCATGAACATCTCATCAATGGGATTTTAAATTTGTAAGGCTAGAAACATGATATTAAATGAAAAACATTATAAACATTGCCCATGCTTCATAATTCAAAAATAGAATCATAATCAATTCATACCCATGTATAGATATAGATAATTAATGCATTTGGGTAAAACCCCATTGAGTAGACATTGAAATTTCATACTTTAGAGAGGAATTGGACACGAGTGTGGAAGAAACCACCCATTCATAATCCTACATACCTGATGGAGGCTGAATCTTACTCTCCCTTTAGTGCCCAAAAGAAAATTGAAAGGAATTGAAGATCTATAGCTTGAGCACCCTCTTAAATCTCTTCTACTTTGCATACATGGATGGAAAATGAATAATATGAACTTAACCCATAAAAGGCCACTATTCATACCCAAAAATGTCATAGTCTAGGCTTTAGGAACTTAGGAATTACGAAAAGGCCCTTACTAACTTCACAGAAAATAACTGTCAGGTGGCCCTAACGAGTAACCTGACGACTTTTGGCTAGGGGTGTACGACTCATGGTGACATCCGTTGTGTTCATTGCTTAGCAAACCTTCTGGGCTCAGCACAGGTCAACCAATGACTCATTAAGATTGACCACGACTCGTGGTCACCACCCGTGAAGTACACTGCTTCACTTTTCTTTTCCTTTCTTGCTCCCCTCCTCAGGCTGACCCAACGACTCGTGGGGCCTGACCACGAGTCGTCTCGCCCGTGGGATCTCATCTCTTCCAGTTCCTCTCACTGATACATGGTCCTTCCCCACGAGTCACACGACTCGTGGACTGCTCTCACGAGTCTTCCCATGACTTATTCTGAGTCTTCTACAAAATTTTAACTTTTTTCCCATTTTAAATTCTCGGGTCTGACCTTTGGGCTTCCGGGGTATAACAACAGTGGCTGCTCATTTTTAATGGTATGGGCTACCCATTGGAACTGGTGGCCCTTGGTATCCACCTTTTCTACAAATATGATCCTTGGTTCAATTTCTTCACCCCCAATAGATTGAATTTATTTCATCCAGGTTGATATCCACCTCTACTCCATAGACCTTGATTGATAGGATATTTGGGAACTTATCCATCTTCCCTATGTGTTTCATCGATTCTTACCTCACTTGATAAGAAGTATAAAATTCTACCACCAGATTGGGGTAGTAGCAAGGTAGAGCATCCAAGAAGGGGTGCTTATCTTGTTCAGCCTTGCCAAGTTGAAGCATTTCTCTAGCGCTATTGTCATGCCCTAAAATTGGGGGAGGGCGCAATTAGCTCCCGATACCTGACTAACCGGGGAGCCGACTGTACCTCCTCTATAACTGTAACTGCGGGCCACAGATCTTGCTCCGAGGAATTGAGGTTTGGGTGTTGAGCTACAAGTTCACTATCCTACTCTTGCGTTTCACCTGCGTGTCGTAGATCGCCATATGTGAAACACAAGTTGCATGCAGGTGTTGAGCCATTTTTCAAGGATTTTGCCTTGCACCTGTGAAACGCAGGTGCAATACAAGTGTTGTCAGTGATTCTAATTGTTGTTTCACCATTTGCTGCAATCCAATTTCCTTCTTTTTCTTTCTTTAACTTAGTGTAGTTGTTTTCTTTTATTGTCCTTAAAAGATGACTATAAATAAAATAAAAATTAATAAAAAAGAGTATGATTTTGCAGGAGAATGTCCTCATCCAGGCGTCAGGATAAAGGAAAAGCTCCTATGGGGGTGGTACACATCAAGAAGCTGATCTAAGGGAGGAAGAGAGAATATCACGACTCTGTTTTGGGCTTGAAGGAATGGAGGCTTATTATTTCTCCTTTAATAAGGAGAGAGAAATTATAGAAGACTCCAGATTTAATGATGACTCTTTCAGGGCTGACTTCCCCGATATTGACAGACAATTCAAAATACGAGATTAGGAGCCTTTCTATCATGACCCGAACATAGGCCTGGATTGAGATACGAGACAAGAAACCCCAAGAGGCTCCAAGTCGACCCATGCCATGAACATACATCTAACTCATTCATAGATAAGTGAAAGATCATCATGAATAGCATAGCAGAAGTCTAAACAATCATAACATTTGTATACATGCATGAATCCAAAGACGAAATATAAACTATGTCCGAAAAGGTCTCTAATCTGATGAGTTGATGGGACAAGACCCCAACTAACTCGCTATAGTCTAAAAATTGAAAAGATAAAATACAAATGATAAGAAGGGCCCTCGCAAGATGAGGAACTTACCAACCAAGGCTGAATAAAACTAACTTCGGAAGTATGACTAGCGATCGGACTGAGTCAAGATATCGAAGCCTGTATCATGAAATGATACAGCATAGAGTATGTGGTCAGTATGTGGACTGTACCGAGTATGCAAGGTAAGTAAAACCGCTAAGTATGTAAAATCATTAAACATGCATATAATAAAACATAATCAAGATAAGATTCTAAGAGTAGGGCTTGCATGCTATTTTTTGAAATCATGATCTGAACATAACTTAACATCATAATTGAATCGAATGAACCAAAGCTGAAAATTAATAATCATAAGTAAAACTGAACATTGGTTCAAACTTGCTGAAAACATAATATCATGACTAATGTACATGCATAACTGAAATCATGAGGAACAATGGGAGACTCGTCATATAATCAACATTACCACGATGGAGCTTACGGGGTCCTGACTATCACACTCAAGTGGGTAGATCCGTCCAAAGCCTTGTCAGGCTAAGGGCGCTACCATGATATTGATATCAAGCTCAAGGCCCCTTGGGGGAAGAGGAAAGCTCCGAAGGAGGTCCCAAGTAATCTGATCATACTGATAACATCCATGGCAACTCATCATAAACTAAGGAAGCTATGAAATTCCAAGAGGACCCATGACAAGATCCCAAAAAAAGAAATGTGAAGACCAACTTAATGGGATGGAATTAGCCATTAAAAAGTGTCTTTTGATGGAAGAAGATCTCATGCACAGTGAAGATATTTTCTCCAAGTCTTACATCTATTTGAAGGCCCAAATTAAAGTCAAAGAGGAGATGAAATGGAGCCAAAATCAGCCCTTAAATGGAGAAAATACTGCAGCATTTTTTTAATTAGTTTCTAGAATTAAATTTAAAGTTGTTTTATTCTATGTTGACTCCTAGGACTTTCTATGTGGCAGCCTTCTATGCCATTTAATAGTTGTTTTATTATATGTTGACTTCATAGGATAATGTGTGTGCTAGTTTTCTAGGTCCTAGGAAGTATCATTTTCCTTTATGATATTTTTTGACCAACCCCTTCTTCACTACTATATAAAGGGGTCTTTGTTCATTAATGAACATCATATTTTGAATATTAATATATTTGAGAGATCCTTTGAACCTTTGTGGCAGATTACTTTTGGATTT
This sequence comes from Datura stramonium, assembly GCA_018107945.1. Classification (NCBI taxonomy): domain Eukaryota; kingdom Viridiplantae; phylum Streptophyta; class Magnoliopsida; order Solanales; family Solanaceae; genus Datura; species Datura stramonium. The sequence continues at coordinate 55,894 of JACEIK010000810.1, forward strand.
ATCTTGCAACCTAACTAGTTCATAGTTTATGGTAATAAGATTATTTTCTTTCTTGATATCTTTGGTTTCTTCTTGGTATTCTATGAAGGCGATTAGTACACTTACTAATTATTGTCTAATGCTACTCATGAAGTGATCAAGATTCGATTCTAAAACTTGATTAATTTCTCAAGTAAAGGCGTTTCGTTTACCTATAGCCAATTTGTTGTTACTTGGATCTTGTCAAATCTATATCTTTTAGTTCTTATTTAGTCTTTCAATTAGTTTCCTAGTTTTTCTTCCGCATTTGTTTTAAATTCATACTCTAGTTTTAAGATTCCCACCCTTTATGTAATCAAGTGGTATCAGAGCGATTCTATCAAGATTCCATTCTTGATAATCTTGGAGTTTCTTAAATAAAGAGAAAAAAACACGTTACTGTAGCAGTGAACAGTAACATTAAAAAAACACTATTGTGGCAGTGAATAGTAACAAAAAAATTATTGCTCTTCAAGAAGTTTTTTCCTCGTCTAATTGTTTCAAAAGAAAAAAGGAAAGAAAGAGAGGTTTTTGTTAGAACACAAGAAGAGGGGATCCTAGATCTTTATCTTGTTCTAAAATCCTTTCCTTTTGTTCGAGTCTTGTTTCAACTAAATCCTATTCTTCCTAGGTTGGTTCTTCACTTTTTTTTGTGCCCCAAGATTCCTTATTTTACTACTAAGGACTTGACACTGGTGGGGTTAAATATAAATCCATTAAGTATCTTTACAAAGGTAATTTAAGAGGGAAAGGGAAGGAGTGGGTGAGAATAATTGAGAGAAAAAAAAAGCCAAGTTTGAGTGATACACTATTTTCTTTAAGATGTCTAATACAGGTGATAGTGATGGTGAAAGGGGGCTGCTCAAGAAGCGGAGATCCGAGCAAGAAATGATTGTACTTTACAAGTTATGCATCAACAATTTGAAAGATGGAACTTACAATTCCAAGAGATAAAGGATGCCATTGGTGAACAAAATGAGACAATAGCTGAACTTAGGAGGGGAAATCAACCTGTTGTACCACTCCAAAATAATCCTAGACCTCAAAATAGGAGAAATGTACCCCATTCCCCCATTGTGAATTAAGAAAATCCTATTTACAATTTGTTTGATGATTTTGATGTAAATCTAGATAGGATAGGGAGAGATAGAAGGGGAAAATGAGCTAGATTGGAAGATGACAACATAAATAGCATAAAGATGAAGATGTCATCTTTCAAGGGCACAAGAGATCCAGATTTGTACCTCGATTGGGAGCAGAAAATTGAGGCTATTTTTTATTGTTCACAATTTTTCGGAAGGTAAGAAGGTTAAGCTTGTTGTTGTTGAATTTTCTTACTATGCTTTTATTTGGTGGAAAAAGATTACAAGGGATAGACAACAAGATGGAGAACCACCCATTGCTACTTGGGCTGAGATGAAGAGTCATGAAGAAATGGTTTGTGCCTTCGCATTTCCAAAGAGACCTGCAACAGCGTCTTCAATCAATGAAGCGAGGAACCATGAATGTTGATGAATACTTTAAGGTTATGGATATGGCTATGATCTATGCTAATTGCATGGAAGATGAAGAGGCTACTATGGCTAGATTTCTTAATGGTTTAAATAGATAAATAGCTGATGTAGTAGAGATACAACCATATGTAACTTTAGATGAAGTAGTAGATTTGGCTGTAAAAATAGAAAAGCAAAATAAAAGAAGAAATTAGGCTAGTTCATGGAGGAATCAACCAAACACCATTTCCAAGAAGCTATGGTCAAAAGAATAAGTATCTTATAGACCTCAAGAAGACAAAGGTAAGAGTAAACTAGATGAGAAAGAGAGAGGTAAATCTTTTTTTCCTATGTCATCTAAGCCTTCCAGTTCCATTCTATGTCATAAATGTCATGGGAGAGGGCATATGATGCATGAATGTCCAACTATAAGAAACATTATCTTGAGAGAATATGGAAAATATGAATGTGAAAAAAGTGAGGATGAGAAAGAAGAGGGTGGTAAGAGTGAAGATGATGTAAAAATGCCTAATGATGGTCTTGTTGGGGTAGCTAGGAAGATTCTTGAAGTAGAATATGAGAGTGAAAAGAGTGAGAAAGAGGAAGAAGATGAAGATGAGAGTGAAGATGGTGTTGAACTTCCTTATAAGCATAGTTTGATTGGGGTAGTTAGGAGGCTTATGTCTATCAGTTTGGGAATTGATAGTGACGAACAAAGGGAGAATATATTCCATACTATGTGTGGGATAAAGGGGAAAACTTGTTCTATGATTATTGAAAACGATAGTTGTGCTAATGTGGTGAGTTCACACTTGGTAGATATGTTAGGGCTTGCATGCATGGAACACCCTAAACCCTATAGACTCCAATGGTTGAATGATAGTGGTTAATTGAAAGTCAACAAACAATGCATGATTTCATTTAATGTCAGTAGGCATGATTTCATTTAATGTGATTCCTATACAAGCTTGTCATATCTTGCTTTGTCGTCTGTGGAAGTTTGATAGGCATACTTTCATGATGGAAGAAAGAATAGATATTCTCTTGAGCTTAATGGCAAGAAGTATACTCTTTCACCTTTAACTCCTTCTCAAATGTTTGAAGATCAAAAGAGATTGCGAGAATCAACGGGAAAACAAAAGGGAGGGAATAAAAGTGAGCTTGAGGGAAAAGAAAAGAGTTTTGGCCAAGAGTTACAAAAAAAAGAGAGATGGCCAAGAGAGAGAGAAAGAGGGGAAAAACATAAGCAAAGAGGTAAAAGAGGGCTCGAGTGGAAAAAAAGAAAAATTTGGTGAGAGGAAAGAGGCTAAGGAAAAGAAAAAAAAGAGTTTCTATATAAAAGCCAAGGAGTATTTGAATGCAAGAAAAGAGGGACTGCCCATAATACTACTTACTTATAAAGAAGTCTTGATTAATTCTGAGATACTAACTTCTTCTTTGCCAAGTAGTGTTACTTCTCTTTTGCAAGATTTTGCTGATATTTTTCCTGAGGATATTCCTAAAGGTCTACCACCTTTGCGTGTCATTGAGAACCAAATTAAATTTGTACCTGGAACCCAAATTCCAAATAGGTCTTCTTATATAAGTAATCCTAAAGAGACAAAAGAGTTACAAAGACAAGTGGAAGAGTTACTTGAAAAGGAGTTTGTACGAGAGAGCATGAGTCCTTGCTCTGTTCCTGTTCTATTGGTGCCCAAAAAGGATGGATCTTGGAGGATTTGTGTGGATTGTCGAGCTATCAACAATATTACAATGGCTGAAATGATGAAGAAGATTCATGAACAAACAAGGCTTGCAATTGAATGGAAGAATGAACAAACTTCCTTAAGAAGAAATAAGGGGCGAAAATCTGTTATTTTTAAGCCTAAAGATCCATGGCAACTCATCATCAACTAAGGAAGCTTTGGAAGTTCCAAGAGGACCCATGACAAGATCCCAAAAAAAATTGAAGACCAACTTAATGGGATGGAATTAGCTATTAAAAAGTGTCTTTTGATGGAAGAAGATATCAATCCCAATGAAGATATTTTCACCAAGTCTTACATCTATTTGAAAGCCCAAATTAAAGTCAAAGAGGAGATGAAATGGAGCCCAAATCAGCCCCTAAATGGAGAAAATACTGCAGCATTTTTTAAATTAGTTTCTTGAATTAAATTTAAAGTTGTTTTATTCTATGTTGACTCCTAGGGCTTTGTCTGTGGCAGCCTTGTATGCCATTTAATAGTTGTTTTATTCTATGTTGACTTCATCGGATAATGTGTGTGGTAGTTTTCTAGGTCCTAGGAAGTATCATTTTCATTTATGATATCTTTTGACCAACCCCTTCTTCACTATTATATAAAGGGGTCTTTGTTCATTCATGAAAATTAGATTTTGAATATTAATATATTTGAGAGTTCTTTTGAACCTTTGTGGCAGATTACTTTTGAATTTATCTTGCAGCCTAACTAGTTCATAGTTTATGGTAGTAAGATAATTTTCTTTCTTGATATCTTTGGTTTCGTGTTGGTATTCTTAGAAGATGATTAATACACTTACTAATTGTTGTCTAACGTTACTCACGAAGCGGTCAAGATCCGATTCTAAAATTTGATTAGTTTCTCAAGTAAAGGTGTTTGGTTTACCTATAGCCAATTTTTTGTTACTTGGATCTTGTCAAATCTATATGTTTTAGTTCTTGTTTAGACTTTCAATTAGTTTCCTAGCTTTGCTTCCGCATTTGTTTTAAATTCTTTCTCTAGTTTTGAGATTCCTAACCTTTGTGTTATCACATACCTACATTGGAGCTTAGTTCTAAGGCATAGGGTTGACTGACCCTTAGCCTACTCGGTGCTAGACACTACTCCCAAAAATATGCATATGTTCTCCAGCATTTTTCAACAAAGCTTACCATCATCTAGTGATGAAACTGAATAATAACATACATGCATAATTTGAAATCATAACACGAGGAGCCTTGGCTCAAACTATACCACTAGCTGAAAATAATGGGAGTCTTGACTCCAAAACCATGTGGTAAGCTAATTCGTGAAATCATAACATATACTTGATCATATGGGCTTTCCCAATACTTTAACATGCTTGAAATCAACTTGATTCACTTTGAAAACATGAACATAAACATGGATATTTCGAAACCATACTTTCTTCATAAACATCACATCATACTTGAACATATATCTCATAGATCTCAACTTTCATAAACATACATGGATGGACATCATACTTTAGAAAACTTGAAAATATAATTTATAATTTAAAACATTGTAAAATCTTCCCATTAATCATAGTTCATCATTTAAAACATGCTTAGATCATACCCATGATTAAAACTTAGGAATTCATGCATTGGGTAGAAACACGCTTAGATCATACCCATGGAATCATCAATTAGAACATAATGAATTGAGAGGGAATTGGGCATGGGTGTGGACTATTGTGTCCATTCATAGCCTTACATACCTGAAGGGATCTGATTTTCACACTTCCTTGATTTTCCAAAGAGAATTGAGGTAGAACTTTGTAGAACTAGCCTTGATCACCTCTCAAACTTCTAAACTTGCATTCATGAATTAGGATGGCCTTAGGATGACTTAACCCTTTTAAAAACACTCTATTTTGACCTTAAAACGACATAGTTTAGGCCTTAGAAACTAAGGAATTACGGAGAAGCCCTTAATAAACTCGCAGGGAAAAACAGTCTGCCAGTCCCAACGAGGGACTGGATGAGTTGTCGTCCCTGGCCATGACTCGTGGTCTGAATTCATCATGAACACTACCAAAAATCACTGAAGGTTACGACACAGGACTCAACGGGTCGTTACTGGTCACCATGACTCATGGTCATCTCCCGTTGCCTTCACTGCCCAAAATCCTTGATCCCCAATCTCTCTTGACCACGGATGACTTAATGGGTCGTGGTGCTGACCATGACTCGTGGTCACCTCCCATGGTCACTCTGAACATAAAATTTCAACCAAGTCCCAGCCTCTCTCCACGAGTCACTTAACGACTCGTTGGGTTCCTAACGGGTCACTGGACAACTTGTCCTATGACCTAGTGCAGAAATTTTTATTTTCTCCGTTTCAACTCTCGGGTTTGATCTTATGGCTTTCTGGGTATAACAATATCTCTCCCTTAGGAACATTCGTCCTCGAATGTTGAAAATCATATATAAAAGTAGATAAATACAATCATCATACTCATATACTAAACATGCATGGTGAAAACTAACGGAGTGACTTACTCCGATTTGAACTACATGACTGAACTGAATTCCTGAACCACACATACATCCATTTACATGAAAGAAATTGAGGTACCTGAGCTGAACATGAAACTGAATAGAGTACTAAGGAGGAAACTGATACCTCAAGCTAAAATTTGGTCGGAAGGGAATAGATGCGGATATTTAGAAATCATATCTACTTTGGCTTCCCACAAAACTCCCTCAACATGTTGATTCCTACATAAAACCTTGACTGAAGCTACTTCTTTGTTTCATAGCTTACGAACCTGACAATCTAGTATTTCCATTAGAACCTCCTCATAACTAAGGTTGTCCTTCACACCTACCCTCTCCACCAGAACAACTAAAGTCGGGTCATCCAAGCACTTCTTTAAGAGAGATACATGGAAAACTGGATGGACTAAAGCTAATTCTTAGGGCAACTCCAATTCATATGCTACCTTGCCAACCCGTTTCACAATTCGGTATGGGCCAACATAACGGGGACTGAGTTTCCCTTTCTTTTGGAACCTCATCACTCCCTTCATGAGAGACACCTTTAGAAACACCCATCATCGACTTCAAACTCAAGTTCTCTCCTCCTCACATTCGCATAGGAATTTTTGCAACTCTGAGCTGTTTTCAACCTGTCCCTTATAAGCTGAACTTTCTCCATAGCCTCATGAACTGAACCTGGTCCTATCATTGCAGCTTCACCGACTTCAATCCAACCAATAGGCGATGTACATCTTCGCCGATAGAGAGCCTCAAACAAAGCCATCAGAATGCTGGAATGGTAGTTGTTGTTATATGCGAACTCAATGAGAGGCAAATGGTCATCCCAACTACCCTTCAAGTCAATCACACATTCTCTCAACATATCCTCGAGAGTCTAAATAGTCCGCTCCCCTGACCATCCATTTATGGGTGAAATGTTATGCTAAGCTTGACTTGAGTACCAAGTCCCTTTTGAAATTATCTCCAAAACTAGGAGGTAAACTGAGTACCTCTATCTGATATGATGGACAAGGGAACTCCATGCAACCTAACTAACTCCCGAATGTACAATTTAGCATAATCCTCCGTCGAGTTAGTAGTTTGATCGGTAAGAAATGAGATGCCTTGGTCAACCTGTCCACAACCATCCAAATGGAGTCATACTGTCGATGAGTGCGAGGCACCCCTGTGATGAAGTCCATATTGATCTCCTCCCACTTTCAAGTAGGATTACCAATGTCTTTAAGCACACCTCCTATCCTCTGGTGCTCAACCTTCACTTGCTGACAATTCAGACACTTAGCCACGAATTTCGTTATGTCCTTCTTCATGCCATTCTACCAATAGACTTCATGTAGGTCACGGTACATATTGGTGGCACCTGGATGTATGGAATACCTGAACCATGAGCCTCGTTAAACATCTGATCTCTCAAATCATTAGCATCTCGAACACAAAAACGTCCCTAATATCTGAGCACACCATCTCCCCCTTTGGAGAAGACCTCCACCTTCTGATTCTGAACCGCTTCCTTTAATTTCACCAAAATAGGATCCTCGTCTTTTCTAGCTTTTACATTAGTCACCAAGGATGATTCTGATCCGTTCTGAACAATAACACCACCATCAATCGAGTCAACCAAATGAACTCCCAATCGTGCAAGTTGAAGCAAATCCTTCACTAGCTCCTTCCTTCCCTCATCTACATGAGACACGCCTCTCCATAGAAAGCCTACTAAGAACATCTGCTACCATATTAGCCTTGCCTGGATGATAAAGGACACTCATATCATAATCTTTGAGTAACTCCAACCTCCTCCTTTTGGCATAGATTTGGATCCTTCTGGGTAAACACATATTGTAGGCTCTTGTGGTCCGTAAACACATCCACATGGACCCCGTACAAATAGTCTCCAAATCTTCAAGGCAAATACTACTACCACCAATTCGAGATCATGAGTTGGGTAATTCTTTTCATTAACCTTAAGCTACCTAGAAGCGTATGCTATAACCTTACAATGTTGCATCAGTCACACCCAAATGACGATCATCAAAGCATCAAAATATACCACAAACCTATCGGTACCCTCAGGTAGGGTTAACACCAGTGCTGAGGTGAGTCGAGTGTTCAACTCTTGGAAGCTCCTCTCACAAGCCTCCGACCATTGGAACTTCTCTTTCTTCTGGGTTAATTTGGTCAACGGTGTTTCAATAGATGAAAACCCCTTAACAAATCATTGATAGTAACCAACTAAACCTAAGAAACTCCTAATATCTGAAGGATTATATGGTCTAGGACAATTCTTCACCACCTCTATCTTCTGAGAGTCTACCTGTACACCCTCACTTAACACCACATGACCTAAAAATTCCATCGAGTTCAATCAAAACTCACATTACTGAATTTAGCATATAGCAGACGATCCTTCAAGGTCTGTAGCACCACCCTCAAATGCGCAGCATGCTCCTCCTCACTCTAAGAGTATATAAGGATATCATCTATGAATACAATCACGAACATGTCTAGATATGGCTTGAATGCCCTGTTCATCAAATCCATAAAAGCTGCCTGAGGATTTGTTAGTCCAAAAGACGTAACTACAAACTCATAGTGACCATACCGAGTCCTCAAGGCTTTCTTCGGGATGTCACTCTCCCGAATCCGAAGTTGATGGTATCCAGATCGGAGGTCTATCTTTGAAAAGCACTTAGCACCCTGAAGATGGTCTAACAAATCATCAATCTTGGGAAGAGAATATTTGTTCTTGATGGTGACTGATCACGGGCAAAAATATCATGCCCATGATATGCTTTATAACTTAAATTAGTCGTGTTGTCTAAGTTATTTTATACATTTTCATGTGATTTTATATAAATGTGAAGATATGTGCTAACCAACATGA
>JACEIK010000810.1:74966-178565 GCA_018107945.1 Datura stramonium
TCGAAATCATACTTTCTTCATAAACATCACATCATACTTGAACATATATCTCATAGATCTCAACTTTCATGAACATACATGGATGGGCATCATAGTTTAGAAAACTTGAAAACATAATTTATAATTTAAAACATTGTAAAATTTTCCCATTAATCATAATTCAACATTTAAAACATGCTTAGATCATACCCATGATTAAAACTTAGGAATTCATGCATTGGGTAGAAACCCCATGGAATCATCAATTAGAACATCATGAACTGAGAGGGGATTGGGCATGGGTGTGGACTATTACACCCATTAATAGCCTTACATACCTGAAGGGATATGATTTTCACACTTTCTTGATTGCCCAAAGAGAATTGAGGAAGAACTTTGAAGAACTAACCTTGATCACCTCTCAAACTTCTAAACTTGCAACTTGCATTCATGAATTAAGATAGGCTTAGAATGACCTAACCCTTCTAAAAGCACTCCATTTTAACCTTAAAATGACATAGTTTTGGCCTTAGGAACTTAGGAATTACGGAAAAGCCCTTGATTAACTCACAGGGAAAAAATAGATTACCAGTCCCAACAAGGGACTGGACGAGTCATCATCCCTGGCCACAACTCATGGTCTGGATTCGTCATGAACACTGCCAAAAATCACTGAAGGTTACCACGAGGGACTCAATGGGTCAATACTAGTGACCACGACTCGTGGTCACCTCCCGTTGCCTTCACTGCACAAAATCCTTGATCCCTAATCTCTCTTGACCACGGATGACTTAACGGGTCAGCTAAACACGACTCGTGGTCATCTCCTGCGGTCACTCTGAACATAAAATTTCAACCAAGTCCCAGTCTCTCCCCACGAGTCACTTAACGACTCGTGGAGTTTCTAACGGGTCACTAGACGACTCATCCTGTGACCTAGTGCAGAAAGTTTTGTTTTCTCAATTTTAACTATCGGGTCTGATCTTAAGGCTTTCGGGGTATAACACCCTCAATCAGCCCTTGGACCCCTACTTCCCAGAGTTTGTGCGAGAATTTTATGCCTCCATTAGGGCCCGAAGGACCTCCTGAAGCACAAAGGCCAAGTAGACTTGATGCCTTGCTTATCCTCCGTGCTAGTACGGGGCTAAGAAAAAGACATCACCCCTAAGACAATCAATTCCATTTATTGGCAGATCTAGTCCATCCTAGTTTAGGGTTTACACGGAGGGTGGCAGCAAAAGAGAGTCAATATGCATGGTTGGCAAGTATTATTGCTGAAGGTCAGCCTCAGTGGGTAGTTATGAATAGTGATATTCATCACCATAATTTGAAATTTGAAGCAATAATGTGGCTCGATGTAATGACCTGAGCATAGGCTCGGATCTAGACACGGAATGTAGAACCATAAATGGCTCCAAGTCGACCCATGGCATGAGCATGATAACTAAAGCTCAACATAAATAATGCGGAAAACTAAATTCTAAAATAGTGAAAGTCTGAACATTTAATACATCTAAAATATGGAATATCAAATACTAAATCCAAAGCTGAATACATAACTATGTCTGATAAGCCTCTACATACTGACGAGCTAATGGGACAAGACCCCAACTAACTCACCAAAAGACTTAAAACTGAAAGATGATAATAACAAGGCTAGCTGAAGGTCCTCGATGGAGGAGGACTCACCACCAAGATTGGATATGCTAAACTCTGAGATCTGGCTAGTGGAGGGACTACGCTTGAATGTTTGAGCCTGTATCATGAAATAATACAGCATAAAGTATGCGGTCAATACTTGCAATGTATCAAGTATGCAAGGTAAGTAAAACAACTAAGTAAGTAAAATTGAAAACATGCATATCATAAACCATTACATCTTAAGATTTTGAGAGTAAGGCTTGCATGCTATTAACTGAAAACATGATTAAACGTAACTGAATCGAATGACCCAAACCTGAAAACTAATAATCAATAGTAAAACTGGATATTGGGTCAAACCTGCTAAGAACATAATATCATAATTGATGAACATGCATAATTGAAATCATAAGGAACACCGGGAGACTCGTCATATAACCGACATTACCACGATAGAGCTTACGTGGTCCCGACTATTACACTCAAGTGGGCAAAGCCATCCAAAGTCTTTCCAGGGCTAAGAGCACTACCATGATATCGATATCAAGCTGAAGGCCCCTCGTGGGTAGGGAAATCTCACAAGAGAGGTCCCAAAGAATCTGAACATGCCTACATTGGCACGTAGTTCTAAGGCCCGAGGTTGTCTGAACCCCTAGCCTACTCTGTGCTAGACACTACTTCCAAAAATATGCATATGCTCTCCATCAATTTTCAACAAAGTTGAACCATCGTTTTTGACAAATCTGATCAAAATAATATATACATAGTCTAAAAACTGAACATAAGGAGCCTTGGCTCAAATCATACCACAAGCTGAAAAATGGGAGTCCAGACTCCAAAAACTATGTGGTAAGATAATATCATAAGATTTAATCAAATCATGAAGTCATACTTAGATCATGTGGGCTTGCCCAAACTTTAACATGCTTGAAATAGACTTGATAGTATAAATTATAGGTACATACATGGGTAATTCATAAATATTCTTAAATACTAGAAATCTCATCATACTTGGAAGCATAAATCATAAATTCAAATTTTCGTGAAACTAGCATAATTGGGCATCATACTCTTGAAACTTGAAATCATATTTGTAATCAAAAATCATTATAAAACATGTGCATGAATCTTAAAACACCATTAGAAACATGAATAGAATTAACCCATGATAGAAATATAGGAAATTTCATAAATTGAGTTAGAACCCCATAAGATCATGTAATTGACTCTAATATTTGAATTCGTGAACATAAAGGGAAATTGGGGCATGGGAGTGAAGAGAGACTCTCATTCATAACCCTACATACCTGGGTAATCTGGTTCTACACTCTTCCTTGAATTCCCAAGAGATTTGGAGAAGAAATTGAAGAGTTCTAGGCTTGATCTCCTTAGGAATCCTCTAGTCTTGCATGGATCGAGAGGGAATATGTTAGAATAGATTAAACCCTCTCAAAACACCCCTAACAGAGCTTAAAATGACATAGACTAGGACATATGAGCTAAGGAATTATAAAATTTCCCAAATTATAATGCAGGAAAATTACACACTGTCAAGTGCCACGGCTCATCCTACTGGTCCTGGTTTCCTCCCGTTGAAGCCTCTGATAAAACCTAAGTTCTGAACTTTACCATGGTTCACACCACAACTCATACCTTCATCCAACAAGTCATGGGATCCATCCGTTACCACGACTGGGGGAACTTCCCTTCTCCTTCCTACGGGTCCTCACCACAATCCATGGTCCTCACCATTGGTCGTACCACAAGTTGTGCCTTCCCTCCTGACCATCCAGAACCAAACAATGACTCTAACGCCTGAGCCGTAGCATCACCTCATGGGTCGTTACTAGGCTCGTCGTTACCATTTTATCCATAGAAACTGCTGACCATGAGTGACCCTACAGCCTGTTGGTCCTTCCTACGACTCGCACAAGTCATCCTGAGTCAAAATTTCAAATTTTTCTGCTAATCATATTTTAAATCTCGGGTCTAGTCTTAGGCACTTCCAGCGTGTTATAGTTGACCTAGTGTGCGCCCATATTATCCCCTCCAAAAATACAACACATATTCCAATTGAGATAGCCATCCTCATAGCATGTATCATGGATAGGGTTCATATTAATGTGGAAGAGATCATAGCTGAACAATTCAATAGAAAGGCTAGCCAGCAGGCTACTTTTATGCCATACCCAGTCCCCATCACCTTTCTATGGCTACAGGTCGGGTGCCCTTTATTTTGACCACTAGATAAAATGCGGCGAGCAGAGGGAGTTATTTGATTTGGCCACAAAGACAGAGAGACGCTCCAGATTTTGAAAGAGAAAATTTTACTTCGGGACCAAGCGATCCTCCTACCATAGAGATGTCTGGAGATGCCCCAGTTTCACTTATGGCTAATAGGCATGTCTCTTCATAGGCAAGTGTCTTCTCAAATTGGCACAAATTGCTCGTGCTCATAATGCTCAGTTGTTGAAGTTAGACAAAGCTATCCCTCCCATGATTCAGCAAGCAATCAAAATAGCTATGAACCAGGTAGTTGACAAGTTGGGCAGCCTTTGTGCTCAGTATGAAGTGGCTTTCATTAGGAAAGAAATATATAGACGAAAGGATATGATTCCACCCATGGATATCAATTTGAACATCCCGATAAGGGAACCTGACACAACTGTTGCAGAGAGAAGTCTTCTAGATGATTGGTGTACAGGGTACAACCCGTCTAAGGGTACAACAGTAGGATTGGTTCAAGAGGGCAAGCCGCCTCATGAGAAGGTGCCTCCTACCATGGAGGTTTCCCCCCACAGTGACCCATCTAGGGTGGCTCCAATCTACTCTTACCATGAGGCTAGGACTCTTTTGAATAGATTGGTGGCCACTTCACCGTCTGACCCACTTGTGCTACCACCTGATCCTTTGATGCCTTCCGTTGTTGGCATAGCTAAAAAGTATTTCTCATGATAGGCACATGCTACTCTTTCACCTATACAGGGAGTTTTTCTATTCTCTCTTGCTCTTAAATATGCCTTGGGGACAATGCATGATTTTGTTTGGGGTGGTGGATGCCCTTGTCGGGCTTGCTATGTAATGAATTGAATTGTTTTCTTGATGAATGAATGTCCTTGGAGGGCTTGTTTTAGATTAATTAAATTGTTGGGTTGATTTTCTTATTTTGATAATATGAGTCGCCATTGACGGGTTAGTTTTACATGCCAATTAATTCTTGACCCGTGCTTTTGAAATGACCTTAGTATATAGTAGATAGTAATAAACTCCAAGGATTTTCTTTATACCCAGTTCTTTCCCAAGGAGCAAAGTTTGTTTTTCTTTATCTGTGTCGAACCTGGTGATATTTCCCAATGATAAATTGAGAGGCGACTTTCTTAAGGGAAAATGTCAAGTTTAATTTATCTTTTTGAGTCATTGGTTCACTTACTTTGAGCAGTGCCACCAAAAAAATTTTGAAGTCATTGTTGAACTTACTTTGAGCAGTACCACCAAAAAGTTTTTGAAGTTGAAAGGGGCACACGAATTTAATTATGAGCATTCTCTTATCATGAATTGTACATTCTTTATTTAGCTTTTGATTCACAAAATGAGTATGCAAAACTCGCAATAGCTTGTTGATGTCGCCCAAGCTCACATGTTCATCAAGTAATATAGGACATTGAAGTCCCGAAATCGATCCCTTAGAGACTTGTTAGATTAATTTCTTAAGGTTAACACTTTATTTCACTATTCTAATAGACACAAATGAAACTGGGGAATGATTTAGAGATTATACTACTAAATCTTGAAAAGTAAATTAACTAATGAATTGAACACTTTTTTACAAATGTTGTACTTCAAATGGTGATGAGAATCTAAGGTCTTGGCACTTTCGCTTTCAGGTTGAGTTTTAGGATTTTGAATATGCTAGAGTAACTCTTCCTGAGGTTGCTAGTTGCAAGTTACTATCCCATTTATTTCCATTTTTCCGGACATCTAAGAACTATCTCATGAATTCTAACGCCTATATCCCTATGGTCACAGGTGATATATGAGATGGCGATTGTGGCTACTTGTATTCAACTAAATAGGGTTTAAGGGTATATTCCTATTCTCGACAACGAAATCTATCTTGAACTCATTGAACAAGAGTCATTGAAAGCGATTCTATACTTTCTTTTAACCATTTTGTTTTTCTCTCCTGAGTTCAACCAAAAGCCAATAGATATATTCATGAGGTGATCAATCTAATGAATAAGAAATGAAAACAAGAAATCATAAACAACCTTTAATGAAGAATTAAGAACTAGCATAAACAAACATTCAAACTTCAACCATCAACTATGGCCAAAACCCTAGAGCATGAGTTTAGCCACTAGTATTCATGTGGAAAACTAAAGCATTCATCATTAGATTAACAAACATAAGTTAAAGAAGAAAACATAGAAAATGAACTTTGTCTTTTCCCTAAGAACTGTGTACNCAACTTGATCAATACGATGATAGATTCCTAACAAAATGCCCTGGATGTTATATTTATAAGGAAGGCATGCAATTACTCTTTTGACCTTAAAAAGTACAGCTTTTAAACTTGAAAATCTATCCCAAAATGCCCTAGCGTGCCGCCCCTACCATCTCACTATAGTTTTGTTTGAATTTATTATGAAGTTTGACCTCTGGCACGCCACTCCAGCCAACGCACCAAGGTGTTAGTCAATTTTTTTTAAGTTTTGAAACTGGCGCGACATTCCACTCAATGAACCAAAGTGTTGGAAAAATTTCCTAAGTCTAGAATGCTTCTAGTGCACCATTCCATTCGTCTCGCCAAGGTGTTGATCAAATTTTCTTCTAGATTTGAGGACTTGGGGTGCCACGCCACCCAACGCACCAACTTAAGCACAATTTTCTCTAAAATTGGGGGTGTGACGCGCCACGCCAGCTATCTGTCGCAACCCGAATATAGGCCTAAATCTAGACACAGAGCCTAGAATCATAAATGGCCCCAAGTCGACCCATGGAATGAAAATGAAAACTAAAGCTCAACATACACAAAGCGGAAAACTAAATTCTGAGATAGCAGAAGTCTGAATATTAAAACATCTAACCATCGGAAGTATCAACACACTGAATCCAAAGTTGAATATACAACCATATGTCTAATAAGCCTCTAACACACTGATGAGCTGATGGGACAATAACCCAACTAGCTCACTAGAAGTCTGAAACTGAAAATAAAAACACTCGGCTAACTGAAGGTCCTCGAAGGATGAGGGCTCACCGACAAGCTGTCTAGGATAACCTCTGGAGGCTGACTAGCGGCGGGACTGAGTCTGAGCATCAGAGTTTGTATCATGAAATGATATAGCATAGAGTATGCAATTAGTACTTGGAATGTACTGAGAATGCAAAGTAAGTAAAACAAGCTAAGTAAGTATAAGCTGAAAACATGAATAACATAAATCATATCATTATAAGATTTTGAGAGTAAGGACTGCAGCTGATATTTGAAAACATGAATATATGTAAGCTAAACCTCATAACTGAATCTAATGACATAAAGCTAAAACTGATATTCATAGCAAAACTAATAAACTGGTCATTGGGTCAAACCTGCTGATAACATAATATCATAACTAATGAACATGCATAACTAAAATCATGAGGAACAATGGGAGACTCGCCATATAACCGACGTTATCACGATAGAACTTATGTGATCCCGACTATTACACTCAAGTGGGTAGAGCCATCCAAGGCCTTGCTAGGGCTACGAACACTACCATGATATCGATATCAAGCTGAAGGCCCATTCGAGGTAGGGGAAGCTCACAAAGGAGTTCCCAAAGTAACTGAATAATCCTATGTTGGCACGTAGTTTTGAGACCCAATGTTTTCCTGAACCCCTAGCCTACTCGGTGCTAGACTTTGCTCCCAAAAACATGCAAATACTCTCCATCAAAAGCTGAATCCATCATTTTTCAATGAAGCTGATAATGTAACAATATGTATAGTTTGAAATCTGAATATGAAGAGCTTTGGCTCAAAACATACCACAAGCTAAAAGTGGGAGTATCGACTCTAAAACCATGTGGTAAGCTAATATTATAAAACTGAGTTGAATCATTAAAACATGCTTAAATTATATCATCTTGCCCAATCTTTAACATACTCGAAATAGACTTGATAGTCAAAATCATGGATTCATACATGGGTAATCATAAACATTTTTTCATGCTAGATATCTCATTATACTTGAAAACATAGATCATAAACTTGACTTTTCATGAAACTTGCATAGTTGGGTATAATTCTTCTAAAACTTGAAATCATGGATTTATAATCAATTTGCACATAAAAACTGCCCATGAATCTTAAAACATCATTTGAAACTTGAAGGGGATTGACCCATGAATTAAACATAGAGAATTTCATATATTGGGTTAAAACCCCATCGAATCATACACTTGAATTCATGAACTTGAGATGAGATTTGGGCATGAGAGTGAAGGAAAACTCTCATTCATGATCCTACATACCTGGTTAAGCTGATTCTACACCCTTCCTTGAAATCCTAAGAGATTTGGAGAAAATTTTGAAGAAATCTAGGCTTGAGCTCCTTTGAGATCCTCTAAACTTGCATGCATGGGGAGGGAATAGGTTAGAATAGGCCAAACCCTCTTGAAACTCTCCTAACTAAGCTTAAAACAATGTATTTTAGCGCTTAAGAGCTTAGGAATTATGATTTTTCCCTTACTTAAATTGCAGGAAATTTTACTCAGCTAGATGTCACGACTCACACAACGAGTCATACCCCATACCACGACTTGTGGTTACCATCCATAGTCACCACTGGTTTCCCTAACTTCTCTGAAGTTTTCCACGATTCAGACCACGACTCGTAGCACCAACCTACGAGTCATTAGGTCCACCCGTGGTCAATGCTTCTCAGATCCTTAGTTCCTCCTCAGGGGTGTAGGCCACTACTCATTGTTCCACCCTCCGATTCATACCCTGACTAGTTCCCTCCACATTGATGCACAAAAGATCCCTTAAAACTACTGACCATGGTTCATCCTACGACTCGTGACATGATCCCATGAGTCGCACCTTGACTAGTTACTAATGGGCCTCCTGCTGCAGCTTCTGACCACGAGTGATACAACAACTCGTTACTCCTTCCCACGACTCGTACCATGAGTCATTTCTTTCAAACATTTTCTGCTGATCACATTTCAAATTCCGAGTCTAGTCTTAAGAACCTTCGAGGTATTACACTATCTCGTTAGGCGAATTTTTGTGAACTCTTCTTCCTTCACCACCTTGGGTCATTTCTGAGTCCTTTTTCCTTGGTTTCCTGCTCAAAATATCTAAAAATACTTGTTAGCTCACAAGACACACATAAACATGACTTCATGCATTTCATAAGGATTATGATCTCAAAACAAGGTAAAATATGGGTAAAAACATGAAAAATTGGCATAAGAGTATGTCCAACATCACCGCCCCACACTTAAGTCATTGTTCGTCCTCGAACAATCCTTACATATGTGTATGAACATCTTTTCTCACCACTTGTCACCCCTATCAATCCTCACTCAAGAAGCTGCCATAGAGCACATGCATCTGTGGTTCATCAATTCATAACAACTCATATCAAGCATACATAGAAGTTTTCACTTTCAAGACTACATATCCTTTATAACTGACTCATCATTTCAAAATAGGGCTAACATGATTAATTATGAAAAAATGCAACACATAGTACACTGACTTTGACAAGCTTATGCCCTCACTTATTTAGTGATATTCCTTCCTTCATGTTATTAATCAAAGCTTGAACATAATAAGAAAGACACAGTCACTCTCAGAAATGATGTATCATACACATACAACATACCATAAGCTTGCCCCTCATGTACATTTAGACTACTTAGTTGCTTCAACAATAGTAAGATCATAAGGACTTTTATTAGTTGTAATGTCGGCTAAGAGACGGGTTGGAATGATTTTCTTTAGTAGTGGCTACCAGTCCTAAACACTTTAAGACATTTTTTTATCTTTCTTATCCACCACTTTGTCTCACTACTCACCTTTTCTTTCACTAATTTCCTTCTCTTTTTTCATGCCCCATTTTCATACTACTTGACTGCTAGTTTCTACTTATAAGTTCACAAGAATAATCAACCATTAAAATCAAATTCTAAAGGTCACACAACAAAAGGGGATATGCTTATTTTGTGTGTAAGAAGAAAATTAAGGTTTGAAGATCAAAGGGGTTAACTAGGGATAGTGTTAAGGAAGACACAACAACAATGGACAAATGGGTTTTTTAGAGGAATTCCTTAATCACATCTTAATTTATTGGCAACTAGCTATCCTATACATACATAGGCAAGTTCTAGATGTTACATTATGTACAACACACAACAAATAAAGCTCACCTCCCGTGGCATTATGATGTGATTTAGTTTCCTATGGCTACGTATCCACACAATCAAGCTAAATGAATCTATCATTATTAAGCCCTAAGATTATTTTTCTTTTAGTAAAATTAAAAAACGTATGTGTCACGACCTGAACATAGGCCTGGATCGAGATACGGGACAAGGAGCACTAAGAGACTCCAAGTCGACCCATGAAATGAACATACATCTAACTCCATCAATAAAAGTGGAATATTTATCATAATAAACATAGTGAAAGTCTAAACATAACATAACATCAGAATACAACACAAGTCTGAAGCTGAATACAATCTATATCTGAAAAGCCTCTAATTCTGATGAGTTGATGGGACAAGACCTCAACTAACGCTCTAAATCTGAAATTGAAAATGTAAAGGTAACTGGTAAGGAATGGTCCTCGGGAGATGAGGACTCACCACTGAAGCTGGATGTTAACTCTGGAAATTGGCTAATGACAGGGTTGAGTATGAAGATCAGAGCCTGTATCATAAAATGATACAACATAGAGTATGCAGTCAGTACGTGGAATGTACCGAGTATGCAAAGTAAGTAAAACCGCTTAAGTAAGTAAAATCATTAAAACATGCATAATATAAAACATAATCAAGATAACAATCTAAGAGTTGAACTTGCATGCTATTTTCTAAAATCATGATCTGAACATAACTGAACATCATAACTGAATCGAATGACCCAAAGCTGTAAACTGATAATCACAAGTAAAACTAAACATTGGGTCAAACCTACTTAAAAACATATATGTATATATATATATATCATGAATGATACACATGCATAACTGAAATCATGAGGAACAATGGGAGACTCGTCATATAACCGACATTACCATGATAGAGCTTCCATGGTCCCGACTATCACACTCAAGTGGGCAGAGCCGTCCAAAACCTTGTCAGAGCTAAGGATGCTACCATGATAGGGATATCAAGTTGAAGGCCCCTTGGGGTAGGGGAAAGCTCCAAAGGAGGTCCCAAATAATCTGATCATACCTACGTTGGCGCGTAGTTCTGATGCATAGGGTTGACTGACCCTTAGCCTACTCGGTGCGAGACACTATCCCAAAAACATGCATAATGCTCTCCATCATTTTTCAACGAAGCTGGCCATCGTCAAGTGATGAAGATGAATAATCATATACATATAAAATCTAAAATCATATATGAGGAGCCTTGGCTTAAACCATACCACAAGCTGCACATAATTGGGAGTCTTGACTCCAAAACCATGTGGTAAGCTAATTGACATGAAATCATAAATCATACTTGAACATATGGGCTTGCCCAATATTTAAACATGCTTAAAAATACTTGATTCACTTGAAAACATGATCATAGACATGGGTAACTTGAAAACATGCTTTTCTCATAAATATCTCATCATACTTGAACATATATCATAGATCTCAACTTTCATGAATTTTCATGGATGGGCATCATAATTTATAAAACTTGAAAACATGATTTAAAATTATAAACATTGTAAAACTTGCCCATAAATCATAATTCAATGATAGAAACATGCTTAGAACATACCCATGGTATAAATTTAGGAAATTCATGCATTGGGTTAAAACCTCATAGAATCAACATGTAGATTTTTATGAATTAGAGAGGGATTGGGCATGGGTGTGGACGATTTCACCCATTTATAACCATACATACCTGAGAATGACCAATTCTACAAATCCCTTGATTTCCCAATGAAGAATTAATAAAGAACTTGGAGAACTAGCCTTGATCACCTCTCCAAAACCTTTAAACTTGCATGCATGAATTTGGAATGGCTTAGGATGAACTTACCCTTCTTAAAACTCACTAGTCAGAGCTTAAAACGATGTAGTTTAGGACTTAGGATCATAGGAATTATGGAAAAGCCCTTACTAAATTCACAGGGAAAAACAGACTGCCAATCCCAATGAGGGACTGGATGAGTCGTTGCCACGGATCACAACTCGTGGTCAAAAGTCGTTAAGTACACTACCAACCTTTCACCTGAGGCTCATCACGGGGGACCTAACGAGTCATCACTGGCGAACAAGACTCGTGATCACCTCTCGTTATCTTCACTGCTCAAAATTCCCCTTTCTTCAACTAACCTTGAGCACGACTGACTCAACGAGTCGTGGGGCTGACCACGACTCGTGGTCATGCCCGTGGTAATCCAAAAACTAGAAATTTCAACTTAAGTCCAACTCCTTACCACGAGTCACTTGACGACTCGTGGTCATCCTGACGGGTCACAGGATGACTCATTTTGTGACCTGGTGCAGAAAATCTTGTTTTCTCCATTTCAACTCCCGGGTCTGATCTTAGGTCTTCCTGGACATAACACTATGTGTCTCTCATGGATTTTTACTTCTTATGCATTCAAGATGACCACTTCATTTCCTTTAGCTTAGCTTCTAAGTAGAATATTAAAGAGCAAACAAGTGGCCGTTTTGACTCCATCCTAAAAAAGATTGTGACTAATTTTTCCTAAAGATGGTCGTCATCCATCATTGGGAAATGTCACTACCTCTATGATGACACTAGAAAAAAATGACTCTCAATTAACAAAACAAAACTAAGAAACAATCTCATAACAAGCAACAAGGCATCATCAGTGTTCATAGTCATCACCATTACTAGCTATTACAAACCATGGTATTATCAATCATAAATCAGCTACCAAAACAAAGAATGAAAACTAATGTTACAGCCCGCTTAAAATTTAGCAAAGAAGGAAAAATAGAAAATCTATTTTCCCCACCCCACACTTAAACAGTACAATGTCCCTAGTGCACACACAAATATATCAAGTCGGGAGAGAAAAACAACTTCATGGGTGCCATCAAGTTGCATGACTCCTGTGGTAGCATCCTCATCATCATCATCGTCGATATCATCAATACCATCGGTCAAACTATGGTCTCATCGTCATCTAGAGGCTCTGATGTTGGGCATATTCTTATGCCCATTTGCCATATCTTTACCCATATTTTATCTTGTTTTGAGTAAATGTATGAATTCATGTTTTTGTGTGTCTTGTGAGATAATGAATATTTATAGATGTTTTGAGCAGGAAACCAAGAAAAAATGAACCAAAAATGACTCAAGGTGTGAAGAAGAAGAGTTCGCGAAAGTCAGCCTGGGACTATGGCTGGCGTGGCGCGCCCAACACTGTGTTTTAGAGAAAAATGCACCAAAGTTGGTGCTATGGATGGCGTGGGGCACCAAGTTCCTTAACTTCAGAGATGAGAATTTGACTAACACCTTGGTGAGTTGGACATGTGGAGCCCCAGAAGCATTCCATAGTTAGGAAATTTTCCTAGCGTTTTGGAGCTATAGATGAAGTGGGGAGCCAAAAGGGTCTTAAAGCCAAAGAATTTGACTAACACTCTGGTGCAACAAATGGAGTGGGGCACCAAAAGTCTCAAAAGTGCAGAAATTTGGTTAAGTCCTTGGTACTATGGCGGGAGTGGGGCGCTATTCTTCAGAGAAAATTTGACTAACTCCTTGGGGCTATGCATGGCGTGGCGCGCCAAACCCTCCTGGATGGGATTTTTCTGATTTTAAAGTCAAATACTTGAGGGAAAAAGCATCATTTGAAGGCTCACCTATAAATATAACATCTAGGGTGAATTTATTATATCAGACTTCATTTTTTTATCGTAGAACGTTGTAAATGTATCTTTTGGAGGAAAGACAAGTTATACTTAGTTTTTTCTTTTCATTATTGTTTTACTGAGAGTGATGATGTTATCTTTGTTTTTTCGCTTGTCTATGAGACACCCATTCTAGGATTTTGCCATAGTTGATGGTTGAAGTTTGAAAGAATGATGATTGCTAGTTTTGATTCTTAATAAAGGTTGTTTATATTTACTTGTTTTAATTGCGTATTCACAAGACTGATCACCTTGTGAGTAAATCTATTGGCTTTTGGTTGAACTTGGGAAAGGGAACTGAAAGGGTTAAAAGTAAATATAAAATAGGAATTCGAAGATCCTTTGGCCCATTGGTTGAAGGTTAGAAGTTGTTGATGAGGATAGAGATATGCCCTTCAACCCTATTTAGTTGAAATACAAGTAGGCATAACCGTCGTTTTATATTTCTCCTGTGACTATAAGGATATAGTCCTTAGGGTTTATGAAATAGTTCTTGGATGCTCGGGAGAGTGGCAAGAAATGGGATAGTAACTTGCAACTAGCAACCTTAGGAAGAATCAATCGAGTGTAATCACGTCTTGAAAACTCAACCTGATATGAAAGTGCCAATTCCCTAGATTTTCATCATCATTTGAAATACAAATAAGTTTGCAATAATCTTAGTTCTTTAGTTAATTTTACATTTCAAGTTTTTAGTAATTTAATTCTCCAAACTAGTTCTCCATTTTATCTATTTTGTTAGAATACAAAAATAAAGTAATAGCCTTAAAATGATTGATCTGATAAGTCTCTAAGTGATCGATAATCAGGACTTCACTGTCCTATATTACTTGATGACCACGTGCGTTTGGAAAACATTAAGTTTTTGGTGCCATTGTCGGGGACTTCAAGATTGATTGATCATTGGCAGGTTAGGATTTTTATTCTGTTATTCTTTATTTTAACTTTTTGTTTGTGAAGTTACAGGTGTTGTATGCTCAACGTATGCCAAATACAAGAAGTCAAGAACCACTTTTGGCTTCTCTTGATCCTGAAATTGAGAGAACCTTTCAAAGTGCAACCATGGAGAATAACGAGTTAGCATGGGACAACAACCAGAAGAGGAGTCCAGTGTTGAATTTTTATAGGCTGAATTTGGAGAATGCTTCTAAAGCGATCGTCAAGCTGGCCATCACTGTGAACTTTGAGTTGAAAGAAGGGATCGTGCAGTTGGTCCAAAACACTTGCCAATATCAGGGCAAGCCGCACGAGGATCCTCACAGGCATCTGATAATGTTCGTGGAGCTGAGCGAGAACTTTCACTATCAAAACGTGTCAAGTGAGTATGTTAAGCTCATGTTGTTTTCATTCTCATGGATTGGTGAGGCCAAGGAGATTCTTCAAAATGGGCCAGCAGGTTCCATCACTACTTGGGGGTTCTTTCCAACAAGTTCATCAACAGGTTCTTCTCTTCAAGGAGGACGAAAGAGTTGAGAGGGAAGATCTCTGGTTTTGTGCAGAGAGATAGTGAAACCTTGACTCAGGATTGGGAATGATACAAGGGCTACTTGAGATATTTCTTGCACCACATACAGCCGAAGGAGATTATTAGGCACAACATTGTCGAAGGGCTGAAGCTGGAGTCCAAAATCTTGCTTGACACTACTACACAGGGACATATTTTGTCTAAGAGCTATGATAAAATTGAAGCTCTTTTAAATCTCATGTCAGTGAGGATTCAAGACTATTAAGACTAGGGAAAAGGATTTACAGCAGCCAAGGTGCCAGGAAAGATCAAAGTAGATGGTGTGGCAGCAATCCGTGCATACATAAGTCACCTGGTGAATGTGATTAGCAAGCTTGTGACAACACCAGCAAGATGTCGGGTTCAATAGGTCCATTAGGTCCAGACTCCACCACCATCATGTGAGGTGTGTGGAGAAGGCCACACTTATTAGGTTGTCCACTAAACCCAGAATCTGTATATTTTGTGGAACAACAAGGTCGTGGTGGAGGTTTTGCAGATAACAGCTATAACCAGGGGTACAGGAATGCAGCAAATCCCTTATGGGGGGGATCAAAATTTCCAAAGGCCTAGAACACCTATCCAAGACCTCAAGGCCAGCAGTAGAGAAATTCACTAGAAGAGATAATGAAGTAGTGGATAGTGCAACAGACCCAAGATAGGTAATGAGATGCAAAATTCAATCCATGAGCTGGAGAGACAGATGTGGCAGTTGGCTCTACAGCAGACTAACAGACTGCAAGGAGCACTTCTGAGTAACATCGAAAAGAACCCCAAGGAAAATGTGAGCGCAGTCTCTTTGCATAGTGGTAAAGACCTGGGTGAGGTGATACCCAAAGAAAATAAAACTAATGAAGAGCAGGTTGTGATTTCCAGATGAAAGGTTGGTGAGTCTAGCAACTCATAGCCGAAGTTGGTAGAATCCAAACCACCCCCTCCATTTCCTCAAAGGGTTAAGAAGCGGAAGGAGGACTCAGCCTACCAGAAATTTCTTAATGTATTGAAGCAGGTACATGTTAACATACCATTGGTGGAGCTTTTGCAGGAAGTTTCGAAGTATGCCAAGTATTTGAAGAACATTTTGGCAAATAAGAGGAGGATGACGGAGTTTGAAATTGTGGCTTTCACGGAAGAGTGCAGTTTTCGGGTTCAAAACAAAATTCCTAAGAAGCTGAATGACCCCGAGAGCTTCACCCTTACAATGGTGATTGGAAATAAAGAAGTAGGTTCTGCACTTTGTAATTTGGGTGCAAGCATTAATTTGATGCCTTTATCCTTATTCAGAACCTTGGGTTTAGGTAAACCACGTCCGACCACAGTAACCTTGCAGCTTACTAATGGATCTTTTGCCTATCCTGACAGAATCATAGAGGATGTCTTGATTAAGGTAGGACCTTTCATCTTACTAGTAGACTTCATAATCCTAGATTACGAAGTAGATAAAATAGTTCCCCTCATTCTGGGGAGAGGATTCTTAGCCACTGCAGACGCGGTCATAAAGGTGAAGTCGGGTAAGATGTCGATGACTGTGGATGGTTAGGAGGCAGTCTTCGACATGTTTAGAGCGGCAAGGAGGCCACCTCATTATGAGAACTTCACAATGAAGCCAATGGTAGATCCCGAAGGGTGTAAGCAGACAATGGAGCAGCATGTGTTGTATGAGAATTTTGCAAGTGCAATAGAGGATCCTATTTATCTCAGTCGGTTGAAGGAGTGAGAGTGACATTTGTCGTGCTGAGATGTTAAATAAGGAGCTTCATGGGAGGCAACCATGAATATCGTTCCACGACTATAACTAAGACGCTTGGTGGGAGCCAGCCCATCTTTCTAACATTTTCATTTTTGCACAGATTAACAGGGCTTTAGAGGCACAAAGTGTGAGGAAAATGAGATGAAAAAGGTTAAGTATAGGGTGAGATACTTGGCATGGAGCGCCAGGTGTTAGATCCAGAAAATAAAAAAATTTAGGTAGGTGCTATGGGCGATGCGCCGCACTAGCCCCTGTCCACGAAGAAATTTTTTTTCTAAGTGTTTGGCGAGGTGATTGGCGGCCACGCCAGGGTGTTCTGGTTCGAAATTTTTTGTGGTCCAATAGGTCAGAGTTGATCCAAGGACATTAAAAGTACCAATAACCCATAACCCACACCTTTATATTAAATCTCCATTCATCCCCTCTCACTAAAAATCAAAACAAAAAGGAAATAACATTCTCTCTCTCTTTGCCAAGTAGGTCGTATGTTCAGCATGCTTGAGTTGCGGTTGAGGATCGGAGGCCGACATGCCACAAATGATGAGATGGCGGTTCTATAGGATAGATACCCACTCACGAAGAGTGTTATACAGATGTATAGAGTGGGACCTACCTTTGAGCATCCGCTGGAAGATGATGAGGCCACGGTGCTCACTGATGGAGTTGATGACTTGGACAATGATGATGAGGAGAATGATGCTGCCATGGGAGCTATGAAAATTAATGGCGATGATGATGATGATAAGGATGACGATGATCAGGAGTACAATCCTGATGATGATGCATAACTATCTAGAAAGTTTCTTTTCTCTACCTATTTGATAAATTGTGTGTGCACTGAGGCAAGTGAACTGTTTAAGTGTGGGGTGGAGGAAATATTTCATGTTTGCTCTTTGTTTGATATATTTGTAGTAGGTTGTAGCATAGTGTCATTCCCCGTGGTAGTAGCTCTATGATTCATTAGGTCTTGGCTTATAATAAATAGTATTGTATGATGGTTGATAACCTGGATGATGCCTTGGGATGTTGGATAATTTGTTTGTCTTTTCGTGTTATAAGGCTTAGCCAGTTCTTGNTGATTCATTAGGTCTTGGCTTATAATAAATAGTATTGTATGATGGTTGATAACCTGGATGATGCCTTGGGATGTTGGATAATTTGTTTGTCTTTGGTAGTTGAGTTTGTTGGTTTAATTTTAGAGTCAAAATTTTAAAAATTAAAGGTGAGTACGCCATTAAGTTTTTGTTTGAAAATTTTTGAAAATGGCATGTCTCACTCACCCTTCAGTTTTTCTTATGGCCTCGGTTCTTTTCCAAAGGAAAGACCTTTGAACCAGGTAAATTTTTCATTTTTAGGAGTGGTATCATCGTAGAGTAGTGACACTTCCCTATAATAGATGGATGACAACTATCTTAAGGGAATTTCGTCATGTTTTTTTAATTTTTTTATTGGAGTCAGACATAAGTCACTTGTGTGCTCTTTGACATTCCACTTAGACGCTAAACTTGAGGCAATGAAGTGGCCATCTTAAGTGAGATTCCATGAGAGACACACAAAGTTCTTTAATTTAACTCAACATACTTGTAGGGCCTAATAATGAAGAATGTCATTCAATATGATTGTATGAATGTGTAGCTATAGGAAGCCGACTTGAGTCTTAATGCCATGTGAGGTGAGATTAATTGTCTTGTTTTGTACAATTGTGCATTTAGAACTTGCCTTAGTGTACGTTGGATAGCTAGTTGTTAAAAGAGTTAAAAAATTATCAAGGCATTTCCTTGAAAAATCCATGTTTTCCCATGTTTGTTTTTACCTTCTTTAACATATTCCCTAGTTAACCCCCTTGAGCCATAAGCCTTATTCTTTTCTTAGCCACAAAAGTAGCTTATTTCCATTTTATTGGGAGACCTCCAAAATTGTTGATCCAAATTAGTCTTAGGAACTTTGAGACTTTTGAGTGAAGATCCACCTTGGGATACCCCCTTGATCCATAAGCCTTATTTTTTTCTTAGTCTTATGCATGAATGATAGGGAAAAGGAAAGAAAGAAAAATGTGTGGAAAGTAAGAAGAGACAGTAGGAAGAAAGGGTGCCCTTAAAATGTGTCGTTTGCTTACTATTAGGAAAATGAAAGAAGGAGTTTTAAGAGGGAATGTTCTTAGTGATTCTATAAGCAAAGACTAGCAGTCAAGTAGTGAATAAAAGGGCATGAAAAGAAAGAAAAAAGGGTGAGTAAAGTGAAGGGTGAAAAATGAAGGAAAAAAGTGGTGGACTTGAAAGAAAAAATGTCTTAAAAGTGCTTAGGATTGGTAGTCACTATAAAAGAAAAGTTCATTCCTACTCGTCCCTTAGCCGACATTAGAACCAAGAAAAGTTCTTATGATCTTAATCTCTTGAAATAGCTAAGTAGTCTAAGCATACATAAAGGGCAAGCTTATGATATGTTGCATATGCATGATACATCATTTCTGAGTATGAGTGTGCCTAACTTATTATGTTCCATGCTTTGCATCAATAATTTGAAAGAGGAACACCACTAAAAGTAAGGGGCATAAGATTCTAGTCGGTGTACTATGTGTTGCATGTTTTGTACTTAATCATATTGGCCTATTTTGAAAAATAAGTCGGTTATAGAAAAGCCTCTTTATCAGCGTATTAAGAATGATCCAGTTCCATGGGGATTAGAGCAAAGAGAGACGGTCCAAAAAATAAAATCAATAGTTCAAAAACTTTCATGTCTAGGAATACCACATCCAGAAGTATTCATGATAGTAAAAACTAACGCCTCAGACATAGGATATAGAGGCATCCTTAAACAAAGAATCTCCCTAGAAACCCCCAAACAATGAGTAAGATTCACTTCAGGAATCTAGATAATGCTCATAAAAATTACAGCACCATTAAAAAGAAAATTCTGGCTATAGTGTTATGTATCACCAAATTTCAAGATGATTTACTAAACAAAGAATTTTTACTATAAGTAGACTACAAAGAAGCACACAATTTAATATTTTCTTGTAGGGTAGAAATATTCTGCTCGACCTGAAATTTTTCAAATTGTGTCTAAAAATGTTTTGACAATACTTGTTAATTTCCTCCAAATTGGTGCCACCATTCGTAAAATCATCTGGGGATGATCGCGATTTTCATATCTTCTGAGTACTTTACAAATCAAGAATGAGTATTGGGCCTTAGAAACATAATGTTATATCAAGCTGCCTTATAACCATACTAGTTATATGTTGGNGGCTCTTGATAGGGGGAATGGGTGTATATTGATGATCTACAAACCATTCAAATGGATTTTAAATTATTTTAATTGTGAACTTTGAGTACTAAATACTGTCGAAACTATCTGGACATTTTAATTTATGCTCAATTTTTACCAAATCGATATCTGTTAAAATGAACTCATAATACCTTCGAGTTTTAAGGGGATTATCTATCCACACATAATTCAAATTTGTGTAGCATGGTTTTAGCAACTCTGGTACTCCAAGACCTTCATATTTTTTATCGAGGTCCATAATCGACAGTACCTGTAAAACTGTTAGCTCAAACTAATGTTTATTTGAAATTTTTTTTTCTCTATTTTCTTTTTAGGAGTCGCTGGCAGAACCACCTAAGAGTATGTCTCTGGTGGCTTCATTTCATATCTATCCTTTGTTTGGATAGAAATACTTTTATCGCTTGATGAAAAGTCTCCTTTAAAACTGATTTTAATGATTGTAATTTGGTCTGACTGGTTATGGGTTCTTTTAATGGGGACGGAATAGTAGCTTTTGGAAAAGATGAGAATTCTTCTAGAACTAAATATCTATTTTCTGGTTTTGGTTTTTCCTCTTCTTTGAAGGGTCTTTTCATTATCTCTTCTGATTTGATGTGCTGAAATAAAGGCCTCAAGGGCCTTATTCCTAGTGTTCTGGGTCTCATTTATTTTCCTGCAGAAATTTCCTAGTCAAAAAATCTGGGAGAGAATTATTTTCTCCTTGTATAAATTCGATTTGAAAATCAAAGATGGATAACAAAGTCTGTCATCTAGCAAATATTTGTTTAGAAACCAGGTTCTTACATCCTTTTGTAAAACACCTTTGGCTGCTTTGTAGTCTACTCGTAGTAAAAATTCTTTGTTTATTCAATCATCTTGAAATTTGATAATGCATAGAACTATAGACAAAATCTCCTTTTTAATCGTGCTGTAATTTTTTTGAGCATCATTCCAGATTTCTAAAGTAAATCTTACTAATTGTTCGGGGGTTTCTAGGGAGATTCTTTGTTTAAGGATGCCTCCATATTCTATGTCCGAGGCATCAGTTTCTACTATCATGCATGCCTCTAGATGTGGTATTCCTAGACATGGAAGTTTTTGAACTATTGATTTTATTTTTTGGACTGTCTCTATTTGCTCTAATCCCCATGGAACTGGATCCTTCTTAAGATGCTGATAAAGAGGCTTACAAACCTGTCTAATATTTGGAATAAAATCTACAATATAATTGAGACTTTTTAAAAATCTTTGCAACTGAGTTATCAATTAATTCATCTGAAAATTTTGATGAGAACTCTATGGCTCTACAAATGGGTTTATAGATTCCTTGATATAAGACCAAGGAATTTAATGGAGTCTGGAATGACTTAATCTTTTTAGCACTTACTACTAATCCATTTTTTAACAACCTTTAAAAAAGTTTGGATATGTTTGAAGTGTTGGTCAATATCTTCTAAGTTCATCTATATAAACTATAGAAATATGACTATATGAATTAAATATGTTGTTCATTATATTCTGAAATTTAGACAGTGCATTGTGTAGCCTGAATGGCATTACATTCCATTCATATTGTCCAAAAGGTACATTAAAAGTTGTTTTATATTTATCTTTTTCTGCTATTTGTATTTGCCAAAATTCTTATTTCATATCGAACTTACTATAAATGTTTTTATAAGTCCTTTTAAGAAGATCTCTTTTATTGGGTACCTAATTCATCTTAAAACTTTGTTAAGGGGATTGTAATTGATGACTAGCCTTGGGGCCCCTCTTTCTTTTTCTACACTATTGTTGACATAGAAGGTCGAATAACTCTACGGTGACTTGGAAGGTCTAATAATTTTTTTATCAAGTAAATCATTGATTTCGTTTTTACAATATTCTATTAACTCTTGATTCATTTGAATGGGTCTTGCCCTAGTAGGGATAATATTTTCGTTGAATCCCTCAATATATTGTAATTCAATAATATGGCATTACTTTATTCCAAAAGGCATTAGAAAATTCTGAACAAACTTCTCGTTCTATGACTTCTTGTAGACTTTTAATTTTGCTTCTACCTCCCAAAGATTTAAAGTGGACTCAATCCATTTAAAGTTTATCTCGTTCTTCAAATAGTTTATTTGTTGGGAAAGAAGATTTATCCTAAAAATAGTTTTTTCTTTTATAAATTCACTTTCTTCTTTTGACATATTATTTAGGTAGGAAAAAATGATCTCTTTTCCTAGAGCAGTGGTATGGATGTCGCCTAAATCAGCGACATACAGTTTTATTTGGGTTATAAAGGGGGTGTCTAATATTATTTCTTCATTTATATCTTTAGTTATTACAAAATCATTGATAAAGCAGATTTCATTATTGCATATGTAGCTTTATGGAGTTCATAATTTATTTTGAGCATTTCTCCCGTCGCGGAGAATAACTGCGTTGTACTCTTTTCAAGGTACTTAGTAGGGATTATTCCTTCAATAATGCAGTTTTGGTCTGCACCTACATCTAATAATGCAATTTTGTGAATAGTATAATTTTTATTTATAACTAATGTGATAGGTATATGCCAGTTCTAGGCTTTAACTATTGCAATAGTTTTTATTCCTGATTTAGTCTCTGAAGGGCTTTCTAGATACTCAATTTATTCTTTGCCTTTTTCTAATTTTGATGTTTCTCCTGGTTCAAATTGATATAATTCAAATCCTTCCATAGGTTTTGGTTCATTTAATAGTTTATTAGCAAGGACTTCTGTCTCTAGCTTGTTAAGTCTTTGCTTACTTCTTTAACTTCATTTTTAATATGTAATAATTCAGTTTGAAGATCTTGTTCTATTGTATTAGACTTTTGTTCTTTAAATTTATTTAGTACATTTTTCATATTAGAAGGCTCAGTTGTTTGTTTATCGTGTTGTTGGTTAAGAACTATATTTTTTTTTAATTCTATTAAATATTTTTTTAAGATCTTTATCTTCAATATGATCAATCATATCAAAGAAGATCTCCTTATTATTATTGGTAATGACATTTATTGAGTGGCTATCACAGGTGCAGATTGCTCCCGTGCATCCACAATGATCAATTGAGTCACTACTGTAAGAACTATATGCAATATTAAGTTGGTCTTCGTCGCTGAAACTTTCTTCAACGGAAGAATTATTCTCATTTTCTTCAAGAATAGTATATAATCTATTTTTGATTTCTGGCTCAAGTTCTAACATATTGATCTCATCTTTTTTTTAATTAGGGACCCGACAATCCTTAGCCCTGTGGCCAAATTTTCCACAGTTCCAATATTTATCAGTATTTCTTTTAAAGCCACCTTTGTTGGCTTCTCGTTTAGGCCTTTTAAATCTTTTTACGTAATAATGGGATTTTCAGATTTATTCTTATAGTGTTTGTATCTTCCTTTAATTTTCTTGGATGTTGTTTACACCCTGGACGAAACATAGTACTTGAAGTCACAAGTGACCCCAAGTCAACCCCTGGTCTATGATACACTGACATTCTGAGTAATATAACAATACATACAGTGGAAATTTAAAGCAAAAAATATAAATACTTGAAAGAAATAAAGTTGGTGCATAGTATTTGAAAATATTAGAACAACACTATAAGTCTGAAATACCGATCTGAGTCTGAAAGCCACTATGACTGATGAGTTGCTGGGACAAGCCCCCAGCTAACTCCAAATCTAAATAGAAGGAATGAAAATATAACTGAAGTAAATAAATCTCTGTCCTCGAAGAATGAGGACTCACAAACTAGAATAGTTGAGGTCTTCGATGAGCGGTCGGCTAACAAAGCTGAGACTGAGATCCTGCAGTTGTATCATAAAATGATACAGCATAAAATTATGCATCAGTACTTTGAATGTAATGAGTAAGTGAGAGGAACACCACAATGGAATAAATAAAAAGAAAATGTTGAATTGAAAAGACATGCAATGACCAAATAAAACTACTGAACTGAATAAATAAAATAATTGAGGTGGTCTGATAGACTCTGTCTGATGGTCAAAAAATGTTCTAAGTCTGGAATATTGATCTGAATGGACAGAGACTAGACTGAACTGACTAGTGGGAGAGTCTATAACCAGCATATAACCACGTGAGCTAGACATGGAGTCCGATGTATACACCCCATCGCTAGGACTCAATATACCTTGCCAGGGTATAAAGGCATGAATTGGGTGATCACAAAAGCCTAGGGCCAATGAGGCTAATAAATATTGTAACCTATGCTGGCAACATAGTTTTGCGAACCGGGTGCGTTGGAACCCCGGTGCGCTCGGTGCTAAGTCCTACTCCCACTAGATAGTCCTAGACTGAATACTAAGCTGATAGCTCGAAACTGGGGCCCAAGACAAGTCAGGTATACATATCTAAAAGAACCCTGAGAGTCTAATCGGACCAGATTCTGAAACTGGGCTCTAAGACTGGTCAGAACTACTTATCTGAAAGCGTCGTAACCATCTACAGAACATACTAAAATCTGAAGGTCCTAAGGCTAGTCAGAGTTGTATATCTAAAGTTTCATGACCACTTAGTGGACTAATGAAACTAAATTTTGAATCTGATTCTGATAACTRGGAGGTACTACTRATGCCTCGGGAATTTCYRTAGTCAAACTGATCAGTTGAYATTTTCTGACTGACACTGAGAATTCTAACATTCTCAATAAAACTGAATTGACAATATTTTGTTTGAAATTCAATGCTACTAACATCATGGGAGTTCCCGACACTGATAAAATCAAGCTAAGATTCGATATTCAAGCACTGAGGCAAATTTAAGATTTTATAGTTTCGGAATAGGGATGAATTGCACTTCACAAGATTTAGCATCATTTCAATCAAAAACTGCTGGAAAATATCTGATATTAACATGGTATCATATTTCACATGATTTAGACCAAGCATGACTAGTAATTTTCTTGACATTCTGTAATCTCAGGGCTACAACTGATAGGGAGAAATAGGGAGGAAATTGGGGACACAAGGGAAGAACTATTCCCTTGTTGAATTCCCACATACCTGATAAAGAAATCCGGCAAAATTCCTTGAGAATCTGAGGAGAAGTAAATTGCTCTAGTTCTTTCTTTGAGAGTTCCTGAGAGAATTCTACAATCTGTTTTCTGAAGGTCTGAGTGGGGAATGAGGAAAGAAACTATTTAACCCCACTAATAAGTCTGAAAATATGTTTAGAACGACGTAGTTTAAAGTTTAGGAGGTAGGAAATTACTGAAAGACCCTTTAAAACTCGCAGGGAAAAATTGAGTATCAGTCCTCACGGGTGACCTAACTGACCACGACTCATGGTCACACTCGTGGACTACACTTCCTCACACTGAAGGCCACCATGAGTAACCTAATGAGTCGTGGTTAGTAACCACGACTCGTGGTCACCTCTCATGGACCGCACTGTCTAAAATGCCTTGGAGTCCCCACGGGTGACACCACGACTTGTGGTGTCCCAAATAAGTCGTGGTGAGGACCCATTGGTACACTACCTAACATTTCATGGTTTTAAATTATCCTTGACAACGAGTCATCTCACGACTCGTGGGGGTTGACCATAACTTCTGGTCACACCCGGGGTCACCCAAAACACCAAAATCCCAGGCCTCACCACGAGTCACTTAACGATTCGTGGTCTCTCCCCACGAGTCACAGAATGAGTTGTTTTGTGACCTGGTGCAGATTTTCCAAATTTCTCTATTGTGAGTCCCGGGTCTATTCTTTGAGTTTCCATGGCATTACAATATCTCCCCCTTGGGAACATTCATCCTCAAATGTTGGAAAACACACAGGAAATCATCGAATGGCAATCTTTATACCCAAATACTGACCATGAAAGCTGAATCTAGCGGAATGACTCTCTCTGAACTGAATCACAATTCTGAACTGAATTCACTAACCATGCACATGTCATTTACATGAAAGAAATTGAAACATACAAACTAAAAGCAGTTTTGGGAAGGGAGTTGATACCTTGAACTGAAACTGAGTTAGAAGGGAACAAATGGGGGTATCTAGTTATCATGTCCGCTTCAGCCTCCCACGTAGCCCCTCAACATGTTGATTTCTCCATAAGACCTTGACTGAAGCTACCTCCTTGTTCCTCAGCTTACGAACCTGGCGGTCAAGGATCTGTACTGGTACCTCTTCATATGAGAGACTATCTTTCACTCCCACATTGTCCAATAGAACAATTGAAGCTGGATCACCAATGCACTTCTTTAATAGTGATACATGGAATACTGGGTGCACAAACGCCAACTCTGAAGGTAATTCCAGCTCATAGGCTACTTTGCCAATTCGCCTCAGAATTCTGTAGGGTCCCACACATCTCCGACTGAGTTTTCCCTTCTTACCAAACCTCATCACCCCTTTCATGGGTGAAATTTTCAGATAGACCCAGTCATCCACAGCGAACTCCAATTCTCTTCTCCTCACATCAACATAAGATTTCTAACAGCCCTGAGCTGTTTTCAATCTTTCTCTAATGAGATGTACCTTCTGCTAGCTTCATGAACTGAGTCTGGTCCGATTATAGTAGCTTCACCAACCTCAAACCATCCAATAGGAGACTTGCACCTTCTACCATACAATGCCTCAAACGGGGCCATCTGGATACTGGAGTGGTAGTTGTTGTTGTATGCAAACTCGATAAGAGGCAAGTGGTCATCCCATCTGCCCTTGAAATCGATCGCGCACTCTCTCAACATATCTTCTAGGGTCTGAATAGTTCGCTCAGCTTGCCTATCTGTTTGTGGGTGAAAAGTTGTGTTGAGCTTGACTTGGGTACCAAGACCCTTCTGAAAAGACTTCCAGAAATGTGAGGTAAACTGGATACCTCTGTTTGAGATGATGGATAATGGCACCCCATGAAGCCTGACCAACTCCGGATATAAAGTCTAGCATAGTCCTCAGCTGAATCTATAGTTTTAACTGGGAGGACATGTGCTGACTTAGTCATCCGGTCTACTACTACCCAGATGGAATCATGTTGCCGATGAGTTCGAGGTAGACCCATAATAAAGTCCATATTTACTTCTTCCCACTTCCACGCTGGTATGCTGATATACTGGATCATACCTCCCGATCTTTGGTGCTCTACTTTCACTTGCTAGTAGTTCGGGCACATAGCTACGAATTCAGTGATGTCTCTCTTCATGTCATTCCACTAGTAAATATCCCGCAAATCGCGTACATTTTAGTAGCACCAGGGTGGATGGAGTACCTCGTACTGTGTGCTTCAGCCAATATCTACTGTCTCAAATCACCAATGTCTAGTACACACAATCTGCCCTGGTGACGGAGCACACCATCTCCCCCTTTCGAGAAAGCCTCAACCTCTTTCCTGAGAACCATTTCCTTAAGTTTAAGTAAAATGGGATCTTCATCCTGTTTGGACTTAACTTCAACCACAAAAGAGGAATCTGACCCGCTTTGCATCACCACTCCACCCTCAGCTGAGTCAACCAACTATACCCCTAACTGAGCTAGTCTGTGAATATCCTTTGCCAATTCCTTTTTGCCTTCCTCAACATGAGTCACGCTCCCCATAGACACTCTACGCAGGGCATTAGCCACCACATTGGCTTTGCCCGAGTGATATAGCACGCTCATGTCATAGTCCTTTAGGAGCTCTAACCACCTTCTCTGATGAAGATTTAGGTCCTTCTGACTGAATACATACTGAATACTCTTGTGATCGGTGAAAACATCCACGTGAGCCCCGTATAGGTAATGTATCCATATTTTTAACGCCAACACCACCACCGCCAACTCTAAGTCATGAGTTGGATAATTCTTCTTATGAACTTTGAGCTATCTGTAGACGTAGTCTATCACCTTGTCTCGCCGCATCAGGAAGCAATCGAGTCCAACTCTAGAAGCGTTATAATATACTACAAATCCATCTGATCCTTCTGGTAGGGTCAACACTGTAGCGGTAGTGAGTCTAGTTTTTAATTCCTGGAAACTCTTCTCACACACATCTGAACACTCGAATTTCACCTTCTTCTAAGTCAGCCTAGTCAGTGGAGATGCTATAGAAGAAAAGCCTTCTACAAAGCATCGATAATAACCAACCAAACCCAAGAAACTTCTAACTTCGGTTGGGTGGTAGATATGGGCGAATCTTTCACTGTTGCTATCTTTTGAGGATGAACCTAAATACCCTCACCCAAGACCACATGACCCAGGAAAGTCACGGATTTCAACCAGAATTCGCACTTACTGAACTTGGCAAACAACTGGCGGTCTCTGAGTGTCTAAAGCACTATCCTCAGGTGATTAGCATGCTCTTCCTCATTTTTGGAGTATACAGAATGTTGTCGAAAAATACAATGACGAACATATCCAGATACTACTTGAAGACTCTATTCATTAGGTCCATAAAGGTTGCAGGGGCATTTGTTAGTCTGAAAGACATAAACACAAACTCGAAGTGTCCATACCCTCCTGAAAGCTATTTTCGGTATGTCACGCTCTCTGAATCTTAGCTGGTGATACCCCGACCTGAGATCTATTTTGGAGAAACAGCTGGCCCCCTAAAGTTAGTCAAACAAGTCGTCAATTTTGGGTAGGGTATACCTATTCTTAACTGTGACTTTGTTCAACTGATGGTAATCGATGCCCATTCTGACGGTACCATCTTTCTTTCGCACGAATAGCACTGGAGCACCCCAAGAAGAGAAGCTGAGTCTAATAAAACCCTTATCAAGAAGATCTTTTAGCTGCTCCTTCAACTCCTTAAGTTCATCTGGAGCCATTCTATAAGGAGGGACGGAGATGAGCTGAGTATCTGAAATAAGGTCTATGCCGAAGTCAATTTCCCATTCAGGAGGAACTCCCGGAAGATCTTCAGGGAACACATTAGGAAATTCATTAACAACAGGGACTGACTAGATAGTTGGGGTCTCGGAGTCGAAATCCTTGACCCGAACTAGATGGTAAATACATCCCTTATATATAAGCTTCCTAGCCTTAAGGTAGGAAATAACCTACCCCTTGGCACTGAACAACTACCCGTCCATTCTAAGCTATCTCATTAGGGAACTGAAACCTGACAACCCTAGTTCCGCAGTCGACTGAGGCATAACCGGAGTGTAACCAATCCGTGCCAAGAATGAGGTCGAAGTTGACCATGTCTAACTCTACAAGGTCAGCTGGAATAACTTTATTGAAGACTGAGATTGGGCAGTTTCTATACACCCATCTGGCTCTAACTAACTCGCCAACTGGGGTAGAGACCGAGAAGGGTTCTGAGAGAACTTCTGGACTGATATTGAACTGAACTGCTACGTAGGGAGTCACGAATGATAGTGTGGCCCCCGAATCAAGCAATTCATATACATCTAGATGGAAAAGACGTAACATACCTGTGACCACATCCAGTAAGTTCTCCTGATCCTGACGAGATGATAGTGCATAAAAATGAATTTGGCGTTGACCGCCCTCGATACCTGATGTGTTAGCTTGTTGAGATGGTCGGCCTGCTGGAGCTGCTGAGGTAGTGGATTGTTATCTCCCCCGTCCTGCTGACGGGCATTCCTTAAGACGATGCCCAAGCTTTCCACAAACAAAACAGTCCTCTCAACCTTGAAGACACTCTCCTGGATGATTCTTGCTGCACTTGGGGAAAGTTGGATACCTGTTACCGGCACTGTAACTCTGAGATTGAGAGCCAGATTCTCCACCCCTCCGATCCTAATGAGACCGAATGGTCGGGGCGCTGGCTGAGCTGGGTGTTGGGGCTCTCTACTGCTGCTGTAGGTAGCTGCTACCGCCAGACCTCTGATGGCCATAATATGACTGGCCAGTCCTTGCTCGCTTGTTATTTCACTCCATGACATAGTTTTTCAGCCTCAATCTGTTGGGCATAGACAATCAGACTGGAGAGGTCGGTATCCTTGATCAGCATCGCTGTCCTGCACTCTTTGAGGACCAGATTTGACACCCCATTTACA
Organism: Datura stramonium; assembly: GCA_018107945.1. NCBI lineage: Eukaryota > Viridiplantae > Streptophyta > Magnoliopsida > Solanales > Solanaceae > Datura > Datura stramonium. Next base: position 105,181 of record JACEIK010000810.1, read on the forward strand.
AATTTCAGCATGCAAGCCCTTGGCTCAGCCACCATCTCTGGAGCGTATTTGGACAACCTGGTGAATTCCAGAGCATACTCTTCTACGGTCCTATTTCCCTGTCTCAGGTTCATGAACTCCGCTACCTTTGCCTCCCTATGATTTCGAGGTAAAAATATGTCCAAGAAGGTTGTAGTGAACCTCCCATTCCATCAGTCTTGCTTCCGCTGGCCTCCCCTCCTTTCACTACTTATACCAAACCTGGGCTACCCCTTTCAGCTGGTAGGCAGCCAAGTTGGTACTCTCTGAGGGACTGACACCCATAATTCGGGTTATCTTCTTAATCTCATCCAAATCCCTATGGGTCCTCTCCCACCTTAGATCCATGAAAGTCCATAGGGTTCATCCTGGTGAAATCCCTCATTCTGGCAGCTGCTGTAGAACCATTGTTGTTGATTGGAACCACCTACTGGTTCACCTAGTTAGTAACAGTTTGAGCGAGCAGCTGAATGGCCTCCTTGAATTCTGCAGTAGATATCGAGTCGTCCTGAGGAGCTGTCGGGGATGGTGGGGCGGGTCGCTGAGCATTGCCGGACCTTCTTCATAGCCTCCCCGTCATAAGTGTAGCGCACTTCACACCCATGAAGAGGGCTCTATTCAATGCGGCTTTCAGACATTCGAGGATACTCTAAACCTAGTGCTCTGATACCAAATTTTTCACACCTCGAGTTTACACCCTGGACGAAACACGGTACTTGAAGTCACAAGTGACCCCAAGTCAATCCCTGGTCTATCTTAAACTGGTATTCTAAGTAATATAACAATACATACAGCGGAAGTTTAAAGCAAAAATATAAATACTTGAAAGAAATAAAGTTTGTTCATAGTATTTAAAAATATTAGAACAACACTACAAGTCTGAAATACCGATCTGAGTCTGAAAGCCACTATGATTGATAAGTTGATGGGACAAGCCTCCAGCTAACTCAAAATCTAAATAGAAGGAATGAAAATATAACTAAAGTAAATAAATCTCCATCCTCAAAGAATGAGGATCACAAACTACAATAGCTAAGACTGAGATCCTGTAGCTGTATCATAAAATGATACAGCATAAAAGTATGCATCAGTACTTTGAATGTACTGAGTAAGTGAGAGGAACACCATAATGGAATAATAAAAAGAAAATGCTTAACTGAAAAGACATGCAATGACCAAATAAAAATACTAAACTGAATAACTGAAATAACTGAGGTGGTCTGATAGACCCTGTCTGATGGTCAAAGCATATTCTAAGTCTGGATTACTAATCTGAACTGAACCGAGACTAGACTGAACTAACTAGTGGGAGAGTCTATAACCGACATGTAACCGCGTGAGCTAGACGTGGAGTCCGATGTATACACCCCATCAGTAGGACCCAATATACCTTGCCAGGGTATAAAGGCATGAACTCGGTGATCGCAAAAGTTTGGAGCCAATCAGGCCAATAAATACTGTAACCTACGCTAGCAACGTAGTTCTGGGAACTTGGGTGCGCTGGAACCCCGGTCCGCTCAGTGCTAAGTCCTACTCGAACTGGATATTCCTAGAATGAATACTAAGCTGATGGATTGAAACTAGGGCCCAAGATTAGTTAGGTATATTTATCTGAAAGCACCCTGAGAGTTTTATCGAACCATATTCTGAAACTGTATTCTAAGACTGGTCAAAGCTTCTTATATAGAAGCGTCGTTACCGTCTACAGAACATACTAAAATCTAATATTGGGGTCCTAAGTCTAGTCAGAGTTGTATATCTAAAGTGTCATGACCGCCTAGTGGACCAATGAAACTGAATTTTGAATCTGATTTTGAAAACTGGGAGGTACTACTGATACCTTAGGAATTTCTGTAGTCAAACTGATCAGCTAACATTTTCTTATTGACATTGAGAATTCTAAAAAATTCTTACTAAAAAACTAAATTGACAATATTCTGTTTGAAATTCAATGCTACTAACATCATGGGAGTTCGGCACCGATAAAAATCAAGCTAAGATTCGATATTTAAGCACTGAGGCAAATTCAAGATTTTCTAGTTCAGGAATAGGGCTAAATTGCAAACTTTACATGATTTAGCATCATTTCAATCACAAAATACTGGAAAATATATGATATTAACATGGTATCATATTTCACATGATTTAGAGAAGCATGGCTAGCAATTTTCTTGACATCCAGTAATCTCGAGGCTACAACTAATAGAGAGAATTAGGGAGGAAATTGGGGACACAAGGAAAGCACTATTCCTTTGTTGAATTTCCACATACCTGAAGCCAAGATATCTAGCAAATTCCTTGAGAATACGAGGAGAAGTAGATATCCTAGTTCTTTCTTTGAGAGTGCCTAAGAAAGAATTTTTACGATATGTTTTTCTGAAGGATTGAGCGGGAATGAGAAAGGCATTTAACCCCACTAATAAGTTTGAAAATATGTTTAAAATAACATATTTTAAAGTTTATGAGGGTATAAAATTACTAAAAGACCCTTGAAAACTCACGGGGAAAAAATTAGTGTCGGTCCTCAGGGGTGACCTAACTGACCACGACTCTTGGTCACACTCATGGACTACACTTCCTGGAGCACACTGAAGGCCACCACGAGGGACCTAACGAGTCGTGGTTAGTGACCACGACTCATGATCACCTCTCGTGGAACACATTGTCTAAAAATCCCTGGAGTCCCTACGGGTGATCATGGTGTCCCAAATGAGTCGTGGTGAGGACCTATTGGGTACACTACCTAACATAGTACTTGAAGTCACAAGTGACCCCAAGTCAATTCCTGGTCTATCTTAAACTGGTATTCTAAGTAATATAACAGTACATACAGCGGAAGTTTAAAGAAAAATATAAATACTTGAAAGAAATATAGTTTGTTCATAGTATTTAAAAATATTAGAACAACACTGGAGTCTGAAATACCGATCTGAGTCTGAAAGCTACTATGACTGATAAGTTGATGGGACAAGCCTCCAGCTAACTCAAAATCAAATAGAAAGGAATGAAAATATAACTAAAAAGTAAATAAATCTCCATCCTCAAAGAATGAGGATCACAAACTAGAATAGCTAAGACTGAGATCCTGTGGTTGGTATCATAAATGATACAGCATAAAAATGCATCAGTACTTTGAATGTACTGAGTAAGTGAGAGGAACACCATAATGGAATAAATAAAAAAAGAAAATTTAATAACAAGACATGCAATGACCAAATAAAAATACTAGTGAATAACACTGAAATAACTGAGGTGGTCTGATAGACCCTGTCTGATGGTCAAGCATATTCTAAGTCTGGATTACTAATCTGAACTGAACCGAGATTAGACTGACTAATTGGAGAGTCTATAACCGACATGTAACCACGTGAGCTAGGCGTGGAGTCCGATGTATACCCCATCAGTAGGACCCAATATACCTTGCCAGGTATAAAGGCATGAACTCGGTGATCGCAAAAATCTGGAGCCAATCAGGCCAATAAATACTGTAACCTACGCTGGCAACGTAGTTCTGGGAACTTGGGTGCGCTGGAACCCCGGTCCCTTTCCCGGTGCTAAGTCCTACTCAGTGGATATTCCTAGACTGAATACTAAGCTGATGGCTTGAAACTAGGGCCCAAGACTAGTTAGGTATATTTATCTGAAAGCACCCTGAGAGTTTTATCGAACCATATTCTGAAACTGTATTCTGAGCTGAGTCGAGCTTCTTATATAGAAGCGTCATGGCAAATCTCTGAGAACATACTAAAAATCTAATATTGGGGTCCTAAGGTCTAGTCGAGTTGTATATCTAAGTGTCATGACCGCCTAGTGGACCAATGAAACTGAATTTTGAATCTGATTTTGAAAACTGGGAGGTACTACATTACCTTAAAAGGAATTTCTGTAGTCAAAACTGATCAGCCTAACATTTTCTGATTGACATTGAGAATTCTAAAATTCTTACTAAAACTAAATTGATAATAATGCATTTGAAATTCAATGCTACTAACCTCAGGGGAGTTCCCAGCAACGATAACATCAACTAAGATTCGATATTCAAGCACTGAGGCAAATTCAAGATTTTCTAGTTCAGGAATAGGGCTAAATTGCAAACTTTACAAGATTTAGCATCATTTCAATCACAAAATACTGGAAAATATATGATATTAACATGGTATCATATTTCACATGATTTAGAGAAGCATGGCTAGCAATTTTCTTGACATCCAGTAATCTCAAGAACACAACTAATAGAGAGAATTAGGGAGGAAATTGGGGACACAAAGAGCACTATTCCTTTGTTGAATTTCCACATACCTGGTAAAGATATCTAGCAAAATTCCTTGAGAATCTGAGGAGAAATGCAATATCTAGTTCTTTCTTTGAGAGTGCCTAAGAGAATTTTACGATATGTTTTCTGAAGGATTGAGCGGGGAATGAGAAAAGAAACCATTTAACCCCACTAATAAGTTTGAAAATATGTTTAAAATAACATATTTTAAAGTTTATGAGGGTATAAAATTACTAAAAGACCCATGGAACTCACAGGAAAAACTGAGTGTCGGTCCTCACGGGTGACCTAACTGACCACGACTCTTGGTCACACTGGTGGACTACACTTCCTGGAGCACACTGAAGGCCTACGAGGGACCTAACGACTCGTGATCACCTCTCGTGGAATACACTGTCAAAAATCCTGGAGTCCTACGGGTGATCATGGTGTCCCAAATGAGTCGTGGTGAGGACCTATTAGGTACACTACCTAACATAGTACTTGAAGTCACAAGTGACCCCAAGTCAACCCCTGTTCTATGATACACTAGCATTCTGAGTAATATAACAATACATACAGTGGAAATTTAAAAGCAAAAAGATATAAATACTTAAAAGAAATAAAGTTGGTGCATAGTATTTGAAAATATTAACAACATAAAAATTAAATACCGATCTGAATTAAGCGACATAGTGATGAGTTCCTGGGACAAGCTGACTAACTCCAAATCTAAATGGAAGGAATGAAAATATAACTGAAGTAAATAAATATTTGTCCTCGAAGAATGAGGACTAACAAACTAGAATAGTTTGAGGAGTCTTCGATGAGCGGTCGGCTAAAGCTGAGGCGAGATCTGCGGTTGTATCATAAAATGATACAGCATAAATTATGCATCAGTACTTTGAATGCAATGGTAAGTGAGAGAACACCACAATGGAATAAATAAAAATAAAATATTTAGGCGAAAAGACATGCAATGACCCAAATAAAACTACTGAACTAAATAAATAAAATAACTGGTGGTCTGATAGACCCTTGTCTTATGGTCAAAGAGATGTTTAAGTCACGGAATATTGATGCAGGCCGGAACTGGACAGAGACTTGACTGAACTGACTAGTGGGAGAGTCTATAGTAACGGCATATAACCCGCGTGAGCTAGGCGTGGAGTCCAATGTATACACCCCATCGCTAGGACCCAATATACCTTGCCAGGGTATAAAGGCATGAGGTGGATGATCACAAAAGCCTAGAGCCAATTAGGCCAATAATACTGTAACCTATGCTGGCAACGTAGTTTTGCGAACCAGGTGCGTTGGAACCCCGGTACGCTCGATTGCTAAGTCCCTACTCACTTGATAGACCTAGACTGAATACTAAGCTGATAGCATGAAACTGGGGACCAAGACAAGTCAGGTATACATATATGAAAAGCACCCTGAGAGTGCTTATCGGACCAGATTCTAAAACTAGGCTAAGGCCCAGTCGGAACTACTTATACAGCGTCGTAACCATCTACAGAACATGCTAAAATCTGAAGTCTAAGCCTAGTCAGAGGTTGTATATCTAAAGTTTCATGACCACTTAGTGGACTAATGAGGCAAATTTTGAATCTGATTCTGATAACTGAGGAAGTTGCTACGTGCCTCGGGAATTTCCGTAGTCAAGGCGATCGGTCAGTATTTTCTGACTGACACTGAGAATTCTAACATTCTCAATAAAACTGAATTGACAATATTTTGTTTGAAATTCAATGCTACTAACATCATGGGAGTTCCCGACACTGATAAAATCAAGCTAAGATTCGATATTCAAGCACTGAGGCAAATTTAAGATTTTCTAGTTTTGGAATAGGGCTAAATTGCACTTCACAAGATTTAGCATCATTTCAATTACAAACTGCTAGAAAATATCTGATATTAACATGGTATCATATTTCACATGATTTAGACGAAGCATGACTAGCAATTTTCTTGACATTACGGTATCTCGGGCTACAACTGATAGGGAGAAATAGGAAGGAAATTAGGGACAGAAGGGAAGAACTATTCCCTTGTTGAATTCACACATACCTGATAAAGAAATCCGGAAAAATTCCTTGAGAATCTGAGAATGAAAGCTACCTAGTTCTTTCTCTAAGAGTTCTTGAGAGAGAATTCTACGATCTATTTTCTGAAGTTCTGAGTGGGGGAATGAGGAATGAAACGGTTTAACCCCACTAATAAGTCTAAGTATGTTTAAAACGACGTAGTTTAAAGTTTAGGAGGTAGGAAATTACTAAAAGACCCTTGAAAACTCGCGAGGAGAAAAACTGAGTGTCAGTCCTCACAGGTGACCTAACTGACAATGACTCATGGTCACACTCGTGGACTACACTTCCTGGAGCACACTGAAGGCCTCCATGAGTGACCTAATGAGTCGTGGTTAGTGACCACGGCTCGTAGAATGCCCTATCATGGACTCCGCCTTGTCCTAAAAAAGCCTTGAGTCCCCACAGGTGACACCACGACTTGTGGTGTCCCCAACGAGTCGTGAGTGAGGACCCGGTAGTACACACTACCTAACATTTCACAGTTTCAAATTATCCTTGACCACGGGTCATCTCTCACGACTCATGGGGGGTTGACCACGACTCGTGGTCATCCAAAATACCAAAATTCCACTTAAGTTCCCAGGCCTCACCACGAGTCACTTAACGACTCGTGGTCTCTCTACAGGTCTGGAACGAGTCGTTCTATGACCTGGTGCAGAGTTTTCAGATTTCTCTATTTTTGAGTCTCGGGTCTAGTCTTTGAGTTTTAGAGGCATTATAGATGCTTCTTTTGAAGGGGCAAACAACTTGATGTATAAAGTCTTGACAAAAACTTCCTATTTCTTTTTGAATATTTTATTATCCTTTTAATTTTTATTTTTAAGCTTCCACTATTAGTAGATAATTCAAGTCATGTGACATTTATAAGAAACTTATAAGGTCCCCATAGGTTAACTAGCTATAAGAAGTTTTTCCATCAAATCTATATTTTAATTTTATCCTAATCTTTTCAGCAAATAATGTTGGTAAACCACTTCTGAATTTTTCTTTCCAATAATCATGACCACAGTCTTCTTTCTTTGACCATAACCTTGATGGGAAAACATCTTATACCATCTAAAATCATCTAATTTGGGCATGATAGGTTAGATAATATTTCTAAACTCCTATCTTGAAAACACTGTTTCTCCTATAAAATGTTTGGTTGTACTATAAATTAAGGTAGCAGTGGCGTCTTCTACGCATAGATTTTCAAAAGTTTATCCTGTAGATTCAGTCTTAAGAACTTGAGTGATGGTTGTAGCATTTGTTACGCTATGTCTATTATCTTCAATGAGATGATTATCCCACCAATATTTTTTAATGTCCATGTGAATCAGATATAACTAAAAGTGGCGACTTGTTTATCCGTGAATTTTCATTTTATGAGTCGTAATGGCCATTCACATTTCATGCAACTTGTTGTATATCTGATATACGCAAGTTCATAAATATTTCATTCAAATTTCATTTTCAAGAGTGTGAGGTATGAGATGGGGACCATTTCCTCATACTACATATCCGAGAATGAGGGTTTATTATAATAGTTTTTTATGGAATATTTAGAGCTTAACTTATGTTATCGAGACTTTTCGGATATTGTTCTTATGACCTTATCATCCTTTAATTTTAATTCATTCTTTAATTTCAATTCAGCTTTTAATTTTTTATTAATCTTTTCTATAAGATAATATGTGATTTCAAACTTCTCTTGAAATTTGGGAAATTTATCTTTAAATAATTTTGGTAATTTAAATATTGAATGGGTTTTCTAATTTTTATTATTATAGGAAGGTCTTGGTTTATCATTAAGAATTAATTTATTATGGATCTGATTAGAGACTACCTATGGTAGTTGTTTAGTATACAATTATTTTTATTAAATGAATCTATTTATATCTTTATTCTTAGGATCACCTTGGGTATCTACTATATTAATTTTAAAAAGGATAGCTATAACAATTCTACCATCTATTGGTAAACTAATTTCTTCTAATGGGGAATTATGAGTTCAACCACCTTAGTTTTGGTATATCATTTATTAATGATCATGCTTAATGATTCCTTTTGATCATCCAATATTCTTGTGTACTCAAACCATTTACCAAACTCTATGTTGCATCTCATTCTTTTCATATTGCACACCAATTTTTCCTAAAGGATAACTTTTCCTTTAATGAATATTTTTCTGAATACCACTGTCTTATGTTTATTTTTCTAGATCTAACCGAGAGTTTATCTAAATATTTAAAAATCAAGTTCGAACTCCTCATCGATTTGACCATTCATAAGAATCTCTTACTCCTAGCATCTCACTAGCAGTGGGACTAGTTCTTTCCGGTAATTCTAGGTTTATATTCAACCTTAGAAATTATTTAAGAGGAAATCTACTCATTTTAATTTTTTCTGTATGTATTTAAATGTTACCTCCTTTTCTTCTTGGGTTTTTGAAAACCAAATGGTCTTGAAAAAGACATCATTTTATGAAAAACATGACTAAAGTATGGGAATCTTAGAAATTTTAAATCTATAAACTCATCCAGAAATTGTATTACCTGCTCAATATTTGAATTTTTTCTCAAATTCTTGGCTCCATATGAAGTCAAACTGTCAATTATCATTTACTAACACATCATCCTATTTATCATTTTGGGGAAAAAATATTATTGTGATTGTGATTGGATTCCATAAGCATGGTAACCCCTTTGTTACTAATTATTTTTGCTTTTGAGTTAGAGTAGTTTTCATTAGCCTATAATATACTCCATATATAATGTCTATTTCTCTTGTATTTACTTTTCTATTCATGTTTTTTGTTTTAACATTTAATGTTAAGGTATCCATAACGTTTTGATTATTAATATCTATAGAAAATTGGGATAACAATTAAAATATACCGAGTTATTAGCTAGATTACTTTGTAATACTGCTAATAATGAATCGTGAAGTTGTGATCCATTGTCTCTTAATAGAAGACATATAGGTACATCTATTTAATCAATTTTAACAGTTTAACCGCGACATGGACAAGTCTATGTGAAGAAACTTGCTTTTTATATCTGTTGATGTCATCAACTACTAATAATCTAATAGTCTCAATAGACTTATTAATAGGAATTGTAGATTTAGAGGTTTTAATATTATAATGTTTTATAAAATTAAAGTGTCCAATTTTATAAACCTTTTCAAAGCATTCTTTTGGAATATTTCAATTTTGTAAATCACTTTCTATTTATGCTTTTAGTAGTTGTAGTAGAAATATTCACACCATTTTATAATGTTTTGATTTTCAGTGTTATGCATTAAAACTGTACATACAGTTTTAATTGAGTAATTAATATCGTTAACTATCTACTTTGTATAGATAAATTATGCCTAACATAGCATAATTTATTGTTACACCCAATAAATTTGTATTTAATCGACTTATTCGCATGTTGGATTTGAGAGTTTAAATTTCATACGTGCAAGAAAAGGGCCCGGGGAAAGGCCTAACGAGTGCCAAGTTGGAATTTCGCAGAAGGAGACCGAAACACCCAAAGGGGCAAAGTGGCACAGAGCTGGGACCTTCTCGTTAGCCAACGTGGCACTTGAGCCAAAATGGCGTGTTGGCCAGCGTGCCACGTTGCCATGTACTCGGCTTCAAGTATATAAAAGGTCTCACCCTTTAACTTTAAGTGTTTCACTTCTAAATCATTCAGAACAGGGGAGGACGAAGGGTTCTCATAAATTTCCGTTTGATTAATATCAAATGCTGTCCAAAGTCAAATTAACTTCGGGTATCAAAGTATAGGCTGCGAGGAGCATTTCTTCAGAGTTAGTTTCGCGAAAATCGCCAGGCAGATCGTCATCCCGCCGATCAAAATGATTGGAATGCTCCAACTTAGTGTTAATATACTCCCAGGCTTAAGGTAATTATTTCTCCCTTCTAGACTTTCGAGAAATTATGAGTTTTTAATTATGTGTTTATTTTTGTATTTTAATTTATATTTAATATTATTACCGAAAGTTATCGATATTAGCCGAGTTTAATATTGAAGTTAGTTCTATTCTTTCATTAATATGATTACAGTTGGAAGGAAAAACTGAATACTAGCGGCACCTCATGATTAATCGGTAAACCGGCAATCGAGGTATGTAAGGGAAGTCTCTTTCGGCAAGTTAGCTCCTCCCGAGTATAGTAAAACAGTAATTCTCAATAAAGTATTTGAGGAAATATTTTATCACATTCGAGTATGAAGCTCGGTAAGGCATGTCAAAAATTATTATTATATTGAGTATATATCACATGTAGTTATTGATACACATTCAGAAATATTATATATATTGCAAGTGATTGCCAATAGGGATTACAGTTACACGAATTCTGGTTAACTTCTAGGAAGTGTATACAGATCATACTGCAGGACCCTCGCTAAGAGGGGAGGCGAGGTTAAATGTGAATTCACGTATGGCTATAGAAACTCTTTTAGTTCTCGGTTTATTGTGATGATGAACTTATATGTTGTTGCTAGACCTATACTTCCAGAGCTCGTAAGAGTTAGTAGTTTGAATCAGATGGTTAGATAGTATGGACGCAGTGAGGCGGTCTAACGACCAGTTAGTATGTATTGGCAGGAAAGCATCCTTAAGAGGACAGTAACGTTATCGCACATTCCAGAACCAGAAATAGAGACAACATAAGAATATTCCAGAGTTAGCAACACTAGAGTTCTCCAATGTGTTGAGTGATCGTACATCATCCTTTCAACCTTATCGGTGATTGCCAGTCTTAGTCGGCCCATCAGTTATCATGCATGAGACACCCAGCAAGCCGGCTGATCGTCCCAGTGAGATAAACCGTAGGTACCCGGAGGGTCCACATCGTAGGCGTGACGGGTTAGTACCCTAGTTGGTTCTCGTAAGGTATTCAGGTACAGAGTCTCAGGAGAGGACCAGTCCTTATAGAATTGGCCATAAGACTGAGGATTTCCCAGAACAGCAATATAGATCCGAGAGGACTCATACAAGGCATAAGGAGTCGGTAATTGCTCGCTGAGTACCGGTGTTAACCATAGGTTAAGGAGATCGGTATGCTCCCTATGAAGAACCAGGAACCAATCGCCTAGAAGCAAGTTCGACCAAGCCCAGCTCTATAGTTGTTTAATTAGAAGAATAAAGTAGTTAGCTATCAAATGACTTACAGTTATGCTTGAGCTTCTGAGATGTCCAAGTGGGACATTCAGAGCATTGTTAGACTACTTCCAGGCCTCACTCTATTCAGCCCAGATTATTAGAGATCATGATCACTATCAGGATCCTCTAATCAAATGCGTGTACATGGTGTGCAGACAGTCATAGAGATTATGCCAGAAGCTTGAGTAGCATCGATGAGGTCTTGAGAAGACGAGATATCTCTCGCTATACAGAATATTTATCTGTCAGTTTCTCCAGCATAGTAATCAGGATGACTCTCAGTAGAGTAGTACCAGATATTGCCATTATCATATTCAGTGTGTATTATATATGGTTATTTTATCTGTTGAGACTTGATTGTATTGTTTTGGCTGGATTACCTAGCTTCGGGACCTTGGGGTCAATAGTTGTATCGACTCGTTCGCCAGAGGGCGAGGATACGTCGCTCTACAGGTGGCATGCCGTCCGCTAGGGACGAAGATGGGATGCCAGTTTCCCCATATTTTGCCTTGGTCGGCTTTATACACCCCCATCGGGCTTGCGCCGGGTGTTGATTTCAGGAGTCCTCCGGACCTGGTGCCAGTTATAGTCAGGGCCCAGCGGGCCCAGTTACCTGCAGGGGATTGGCAGGTTGCTTATAGTTACTAGGTGATGTGGTATGACACGGGTAGGGGTAAATGGGTGTGATGATTGTACCTTCCACAGGGGGCGAGGTAAGGTTTATGTTGTGTTATGTTATGTCATGTTATTTTAGTTATGGCTAGATAGGCAGTAGGACGCCACATTACCAGGTACGACTCCTACTCTTCTCAGTATAGTTAAGGTTAGTCGATTCCACTATTTCGAGTCAGTTTCAGTCCATTCCTATTACTTCAGTTACTGTCATCTTTCTTACTTACTTTCAGTTATTTTCGGTGTGCTTTACGCTACTCAGTATCCAGTGGTACTGACGCCCGTTCGGGGCACTGCATTGCCTGCGGGTACATAGACGAGGAGCGGATCCCTCGTAGTTCCAGTCAGCAGTATAGAGCAGCTCCTTTCCTCCGGGCTTGGGTGACAGAAGTTTGCTTCTTTTGTTTTTACAATATGGATAGGTCGGGGCCCTGTCCTAACCATCTTATTACTCCTAGAGGCTTGCAGATTGTGTTATATTCCTGTGGTTGAAGTATCTGACGTGTGGGGCCTTGTTTAGTTGTTGTTGGTTAGTGACCTTGTCGGTCACGAGATCAGTTGTAGCGCCACATTTTCCAATTTTTCAGATATAACTAGACAGCATGGTAGCCTTGTCGGCCCACATAGGATCCCTTGTAGTTAGTTTTCTGGTTAGCTGTATATCACTTATAGGTGGCTATAGGTCTTGTCGTAGGAGAGGCTGTGTTTGGTGTTATATAGCCCGTCATTTTCTTGAATCCAGAGTTAGAGCCAGCTTGGCACCAGAAGTGCTTAGGCTCAGTTAGTCCAACAGTCCAGATCCTAGTAGGGCGCAAGGTGCCAGTCATGCCACCCAAGGTGGGGCGTGACAAACTTGGTATCGAAGCGGAGTTGTATCGGGGAGTCTGCAAGCCCTGCTAAGTAGAGTCTTTGTCTATGGATGTGTTGTGCACCACATACTATGGGCAGGAGGTTGCAAGGCATGAAAGATGGTTACTTTTCAGCTGCTTATTCAGTCATGCTCTAGAACGGTACAGTCTAGGGTTAATTCCCTCAGCTTATTATACTCTGCTTTGTTTACGGAAAATGTCGGATCGGCGACATCTGCTATAGGCAGAAGATTGGATGCAGCAATAGAGGAGGTATCATTAGACTATACAATGGGGATATAGTCAACCTAAGGACGAGCGGACGTCCCTTAATCTCCCTAATACTCTCCCAAGGTACCAGGAACCTCATACTGTGATACATCTACCAGCACCGCCCCAGTTCATTTTTATAACTTCAGAGTAGGAAGTCAGGAGTATAGTGTATATATGAGTTGATTTATCTGCTAGATATATAAGATTTGATCAAGATGACAGATAATATCAGATTACCTGATGGATGTGAAAGAGAGGAAATGCAGGATTCCCACCTCCATCCTTTCGAATGATTGTACAGTTCCATATTCACGTTTCATTACGGTAAGAAAGGGCTATTTCTACCTCTTAATTGTGTTTCCGGTATAGTAGAAGGCATAGGATTGAGGTGATGTTGCCCGGAGTAAATAGTAGAAAGCAAAGATTAAATTTGTTGACTCCAGAAAGGTGTTAGGAAAGAGTAGGGAGCCCCCAATGATTATGTAAGTGGTGCAAACCCTCACCGGTAATAAGTCAGAAGAAAGTAAGACTACTGGTTACTCACGGGTGTGTGTAAGAAATCCATCAGTGATAAACTCCCAATAGTCAAGTTCAAGCCAGAAAAAGGTTGAATCTGTTGTAGCATGCTAATGATGGTAGGATATGCCTGCAAGATAATGGTTATGATTTTAGTTGTGATATCGAAAGACAGGGAGGTCATATGAATAAAATGAGTCAGCCACATAAGCGGAAAAGTATAGGCGGACTGGCGGTAGCCTTATTGACAGTGTAAAAGGCAAGTACCATGAACCCCAGGCTCAGTGATCTAAGGAAGGTAAGGAGGAAAAGCACGAATATCAGACCTTAGAAATCAGAATCACCTCCATGTTGATAGAACATTGCATATTGAGGACCAAGCCTCGGGTTAACGGTTAAGAGACAGTAAGGCTATAGCCTAGAATGTTGCAGTACGTCCGCCTAAGGAGAAGGTAAGAGTGCCAACACGGAGACTCTAATCTAGTGCAGCTTGGAAATGAGGCCTAGGGGACAGTTACGGGCCTTCAATATAACAACAAGCAAGGTCATAACAAGAGTTCGGATGTTGACCTCACATTTCAGGGTAATGAACTTCAAATAGTAGACCATAGCTAAGGTGCATGTGCTCGTTGCTCCCAGAATCTAACGAAAATTCAATAAAGATGGTACGCGAGGACAGGAGATATCATTAAATCATAGAAGAGGCCCCAGTGACAGGGCAGAAAAAGGTGTAATAGCGGGAACCGAGTCATTTTAATATAAGAGATAGTCGTGTCTGCAAGGGAGTGGAGGATAATTAATATGAATACAGCCATAGGGTTATCTCACAAGTGTAACCCTAACCTTATTTGAGTCAGTATAATGGGACCAATGAGAGGTCAATTCATGCCTCTCACCAGATGAAGTTATGTTTCCATTAAGACTTATGTGTCGGGTTAAATACCTCAAAGTAGATGGGGTGCATGGAGCCTCGGTGTTTGATAAAACTCCGACAGAGGAGCGCAACCTACGGTTAAATTTAAGAAGGGATGAGGAGCGGACGAGTGACAACATTGGCTGAAAGGAAAGCTCATCCCAAGGTTTATTGATCCACTATCAGATTCACCGAAGCATAGGCCAAGTCGCATATGAATTGGATTTACCTCCGAGTTGAAATCTGTTCACCCGGTTTCACGTATCAATGCTGAGAAAGTGCATAGGAGATCCTCCAAAATTGTCCCAGCCCAAGATGTTCAGGTTACAGAAGAGTTAGCCTATGAAGAAGTTCCAGTAGCCATACTAGACCGCCAGATCCGTAGACTAAGAACTAAAGATGTTGCTTCTGTCAAGGTGATATGGAGTAATAGGAACCCGTGAGGAGATGACCTGGGAAGAAGAAAATGATATGAAAAGACAGATATCCTCAGTTATTCCATACTTAGTCAGATTATGCAGCTAGAGGTATGTTGTTATTATTGTTTCATAAGATACAGTATATACTTATGTATGTGGAGTAGTTGACTCCAGTTTAGTGTGAAATGAATGCTATAGTATCGTGTGGAGTACTTGTATTGGACTTTCCTGCGTTTCAGAATTTTCGGATAGTCCATATTACAGGGAGACTCTCTGCCAAAAAATTTCTCCAGAATAAATAATGGCAAGTTAAGATTCTTGCAAGCGAGAGAAGAGGTAACATTCGAGGACGAATGTTTTAGGGAGGAAATGTTACACCCCCTAAGTTTCTAGCATTTGGTCGACTTATTCGCATGTTGGTTGAGAGTTTTAGAATGCCATAGGAGTGCGAGAAAAGGCTCGGGGAAAGGCCGAATGAGTGCCAAGTTGGAATTTCGCAAGAGGAGGCTGAACCGCGCTGCCCAAAGGGGCAAAGTGGCATGGAGCTGGGACCTCCACGTTAGCCAACGTGGAACGGAGCCAAAACGGCGCGTTGGCCGATTCCACGTTACCGTAATTTTTCTGCAAGTATATAAAGGCCTCACCCTTTAACTTTAAGTCATTTCATATAAAATGATCAGAACAGGGGAGGACGACGGGTTCTCATAAATTTCGTTTGATTACGCCGTCAAACGCTGTCCAGAGATCAAATTAACTTGAGAGTATCAAAGTATAAGGCTGCAGGAGCATTTCTAAGGAGTTAGTTTCGCGAAAATCGCCCGGCGAATCATCGTCCACATATACCACGACCCAAAGTGATTGGAATTGCTCCAACTTAGTGTTAATATACTCCCAAGCTTAAAGTGAGTATTTCTCCCTTCTAGACTTCTGAGAAATTACGAGTTTTCGATCGTTCTTTGATAAGTTGAAGAATAGTCAGTATATAGACTTAAAGTATTGTTTTTTCTAGTATAAGTAATGAAGTTAGTTCTATTCTTTCGTGGTATATATGATTACCGGTTAAGAGGCAACTGAATACTAGTCGAACCTCATGATTAATCATTAAACCCGGCAGTCGAGGTATGTAAAGGCGGTCTCTTTCGGCAAGTTAGCTCCTCAGTATAGTAAACAACATAATTCTCAGTAAAGTAATTCAGAAATATTATATCACGTTCAGTATGAAGCTCAGTAAGGCATGTCAAAAATTATTATTATATTCAGTATGTATCACATGTACTTATTAATATACATACAGAAATATTATATATATTGCGAGTGACTGCCAATAGGGATTACAGTTACACAAATTCTGGTTAGCTTCTAGGAAGTGTATACATATCGTAATGCAGGACCCCTCGCTAGAGGAGCAAGTTAAATGTGATTCACGTATGACGCTATAGAAACTCTTTTAGTTCTCAGTTTATTGTGATGGTAGACTTATATGTTGTTGCCAGACGTGACTTCTGAGCTCGTAAGTTAGTAGTTTCAATCAGATGGTTAGTCGGTATGGAGCGCGGTGAGGCGGTCTAACGACGATTGGCATGTATTTGGCAGGAAAGCATCCCTGAGGCCCGATAGCAACGTTATCGCACGTTCAGAACCAGAAATAGAGAAGAATAAGAATATTCTAGAGTTAGCAACACGGAATTCTCCAGTGTGTTGAGTGATGTTATCGACCTTTCAGCCTTATCGGTGATTGCCAGTCTTAATCGACTTAACAGTTATCATGTAGGACACCCGGTAAGATAGCCTGAGTCGTCCCCGAGTCAAATAAACCCGGCGTGGGTACCCCAAGGAGGGTCACATCAGTAGTGATGACAAGTTAGTACCTAGTCGGTTCTCGTAAGGTATTCCGATACTGAGTCTCAGGAGAGGACCAGTCATATAGAATTGGCCATAAGACTGAGTTTCCCAGAACAGCAATATAGATCCGAGAGGACTCAGACAAGGCATAAGGAGTCGGTAGTACTCTTCTAGCAGTACGGTGTTAACCACAGGTTAAGAGGAGATCGGTAAGCTCCTATGAAGAACCAGGGAACCGATCGCCTGAAAAAGTTTGACCAAAGCCCAGCTCTATAGTTGTTTTTAATTGAAAGAATAAAGTAGTTAGCTATCCGTAACCACACATTTATGCTTGAGCTACAGATGTCGAGTAGGACATTGAGCGATGTTATACTACTTCAGGCCTCACTCCATTCAGCCCAAGATTATTAAAGATCATGATCACTATCAGGATCCTCTGATCAAATGCGTGTACATGGTGTGCAGACAGTCATACAGATTATGACAGAAGCGAGTAGCATCAGTACGAGACGGAGAAGGCCGGATACGCTCTCGCTATACGGTATACGTCGGTTTCTCCAGCATAGTAATCAGGATGACTCTCAGTAGAGCGTACCGGAAGATTATATTATTATCATATTCAGTGTATTATATGTAGTTATTTCTATCAGTTGAGACTTGATTGTATTGTTTTTGGCTGGATTACCTAGCTTCCATGACTGCCCCAGGGTTAATAGTTGTATCGGCTCGTCCGCCGGAGGGCGAGATACGTCGCTCTACAGGTGGCATGCCGTCCGCTAGGGATGAAGATGGGATGCCAGTTTCCCCATATTTTGTCGTGGTTGGCCTTTATACACCCCCATCGAGCGCTTGCGCCGGTGTTCGAGTCCTCCGTGCTCGGGTACAGTTATAGTCGGGGGCGACGGGCCCGGGGTGCATACCCAGGATTGGCAGGTTGCTTATAGTTACTAGGTGATGTGGTATGACCTGGGTAGGGGTAAATAGATTGTGTGATTGTACCTTCCGGCTTATGGGGCCAGGTAAGGTTTATGTTGTGTTATGTTATGTCATGTTATTTTAGTTATGGCTAGATAGATAGTAGGACGCCACATTGCAGATGCGACTCCTACTCTTCTCAGTATAGTTAAAGTTAGTCCTAATTCCAGTATTTCAGATAGTTCCAGTCCATTCCCTATTACTTCAGTTACTGTCATCTTTCTTACTTACTTTGATTATTTTCAGTTATTGCTTTTACATACTCGATATGTTAATTTTCTGACGCCCGTTCGGGGCACTGCATTACTTGCGTGTAGGTACACATAGACGAGTAGATTCCTCGTAGTTCCAGTCAGCAGTATAGAGCCTTCAGCTCCCTTATCCTCCGGGCTTGGGTATTGAGAAGCACCTTCTTTGTTTGTACAATATGGATAGATTCTGGGCCCACCACATCCCGGCCATCTTATTACTCCTAGAGGCTTTCATTGTATTATATTCCTGTGGTTAGAAGTATCAGTCATTGTGGAGCCTTGTTTAGTTGTTAGTTGGTGACCTTGTCGGTCATAGATCAGTTAGCGCTAGGTTTCAATTTTTCAGATATAACTTGGAGCAGCATGGTGGCCTTGTCGGCCCACATAGGATCCCTTGTAGTTGGTTTTTCTAGTTAGCTGTATATATCCTTATAGGTGGCTATTGGCCTTATCGGCCGGAGGCTCTATTGTTTACAGCCGTTATATGGCCCGTCATTTTCTTGAATCAGAGTTAGAGCCACCCTGGCACCGAAGTGCTTAGGCTCGATTAGTGTAACAGTGTAGATCTAGTAGGGCACCAGGTGCTTGTCATGCCTCCCAAGGTTGGGCGTGACATTTATTATATAATCTGACCTGATTGTCAATAATTAATTTTCTAATTATCTCTTTAGAATAATTTTCTAGAGTTTCTGAAGGTATTAGTTTTTTTATAATAGTTTGAGTTCTTTAATATTTTGTTCTTTCTTTTATACTTACTTTGGTATTTCTAATGAACTCATTTTCTACTAATGTAGTATTTATTTATTCTATGAATGGATGTGAAGTAGAATTTTTTAATATAATAATAAGAAGTATTCAGGAAATTGGTAGTACTATCCTGGGTCAATATCTACTTTAGATGTACTCTTTAATAATTATTTCTTTGTATTGTATTTACTGGTTATCTTCTCTTTATTTTTTTTTATCTTATTCCTTTAGGTCTGGCGATGGGAACACCATCTAGGTCAGTTCTAGTACTTTAACTTTTGAGCTAATCCAACAAAAAAAATATAGGATTTACAATGTCTAGATGCATTGATTGAGCAGTTTACCTAACTTAGGAATATTAAGAAACTAGTAGAAGAGTATCAGCAAAACTCAACACATAAATAACCGCTCAAAAGTAACATAATTTCGACTGGCTCTAGGATAGTATGAAGATTTATCTACTTAAACTCATACTCCTTCCGGCCAACATGGCTCGATGCAGATAGGTTATTGTATTCTTGAATATGAAAACTCTGCATGCTTGAAGTAAATTGATATAAGTTGATGAACCACTTAATCCGTATGCTCTCTGCTAGTTGTTTGAGTGTGAATTAATAGAGATGACAAGCATTGAGAAAATGAGTTTGTGCATGGGTTGAGGATTGTTCGAGGTGAACAACGGTTTAAGTATGGGGCGGTGATGTTGGGCATATTCTTATATCTATTTGTCATGTTTTTACCCATATTTTGTCTTGTTTTGAGTTCATAATCTCTATGAAATTTATGAATTCATGTTTTCGTGTGTCTTGTGAGCTAATGAATGTTTCTATATGTTTGAGAGCGGGGAAACCAGGAAAAAGGACCAAAAATGACTCAAGATGTGAAGAAGAAAAGAGTTTGCAGCCAGCCTGAGGCTATGGCTAGTGTGGCACGCCCAACACTTGTGTTTTAGAGAAAAATGCACAAAAGTTGGTACTATAGATGGTGTGGGGCACTAGGTTCCTTAACTTTGGAAATGAGAATTTGACTAACACCTTGGCGAGATGGATGGAGTGGAGGCCCAGAAGCATTCCATACTTAAAAATTTCCTAACATTCTAGGGCTATGGATGAAGTGGGGCGCCATAAGGGTCCTAAATCACAAGAATTTAACTAACACTCTAGTCTGCAGTTAGTGGGGCTGAGTCTTAAAAAGTGCAGAAAGTTGGCTAAGTCCTGTGTTCTATGGTTTCACGCCCCCGCACTCTCTACACCTGGACGAAACACGGTACTTAGGTCTACAGTAACCCCAAGTCAACCCTGGTCTATCATACACTGGTATTCTAAGTAAAACATGCATAGCGGAAGCTTTGAAATAATAACATAAAACACTTAAGAAAAGCTAAAACTGAAACATAAAGTTTAAAAATATCTGAAAGATTTGAAAGTATGAAATCAAGTCTATTTAAAGCCATCTAACTGTTAGGTTGCTGGGACAAGCCCCAAAACTAACTCTAAGTCTAAGCAAAGTAATGAAATGACTGAAAGAATGAAATAATGCCCTCAAATATGAGGACTCACACTTCTGCTGTTGAGTAGGATCTGAACTGCAGAAATTTAACGGCGCTGAGTCTGAGAATTTGCGGCTGTATCATGAAATATTACAACGTAAAAGTATGTGTTAGTACTTTGAATGTACTAAGTAAGTGACAGAAAACATGATCTTTGAATATAAATGAAAAAACGAAATGACATGCAATGACCAACTAATATACTGAACTGAAACAACTGAAGTAAACTGAGATGGTCATTATAACCCTGTTTGGTGGTTAGAGACATGCCTAAGTCTAAAATATTGAGTCTGAGATACTACATTGAACTGAGCTGACTGAACTGAACTGAACTAACTAATCTGAGACTGGGTAGTGACTAGTAGGAGAGTACGCCAATCGACATATAACCACGTGAGCTATACATGGAGTCCAGTCTTATACACCCCATCGAGTAGGACCCAATATACCTTGCCAGGAGGTATAAAAGGCATGGACTGTGAGATCACTTTCCGGGGCCATGAGGCCAATAAAACTGTAACTTATGGTGACAACGTAGTTAAAGGAACCTAGGCATCTTGGAACCTGGCCCCTTTCGGTGCTAAGTCCTACTCCCACTAGATGGTCCTAACATGACTACTACTACCAAGATGATAGCTTGAAACTGGGGCCCAAAAAGTGAAAGCCAGTGATACTTATCTGGAAGTACCCAGAGAGTCTTATCAGATCGGATTAAGTAGCGGTGTTCCTAATGCGGCCGAGCTATTTATCTGGAAAGTCGTAACCGTCTAAACAAACTAAAATCTGGAACTGGGGTCCTAAGGCTAGTCAGAGTTGTTTATCTAAAGTGTCATGACCGCCTAGTGGACTAATGAAACTGGGTTACCGAGTCTGATTCTTATAATTGGAGGTATCACAGACACCTCAAAGATTTCTGTAGTCAAACTGATCACTTTTTGACGTTGTGCAGTCCAGCGGAGGTTGCTAAGAACTGACTAAGACTAGGCTAACATTCTGAGCAATATAGAGTATATAAGCATACAGTGGAACTGACTAACACATGTGACTGAGTTCTAACACATACAAATATTATAGGAACCCTAACTCCTGAAAGATTCTAGCAATTTTGAAGAATTTAAAGCTTAAGCAGGATTCTAGTTTATGATTTTTAAGAGCTAGGGATAAAATTCTACTTCACTGGAACATGCCTCATTTTGTCACAAACTGATGGAAAACGTCTACAATTAACATAGAATAATATTCCACATGAATTAAGCAAAGTATATTAACAATATCTTCACATTCATTAAACTTGACTAGAATTGATAGTGAATAGAAGAGTTCTAGGGGACACAAGGGGATGAGACAATCTCCTTGTTGAATTCCACATACGTAGAAGAAATCTGAGTGAAAATCTCTAAGAAAATGAGAAGAAATTCGAACCATTGCTCCTGCTCTGTGCTCTCTGTCAGAGTTTCTATGTTCTGTTCTAAAGGGGAATGAGTGGAATGAAGGGAAAAGGTCATTCTAACCCTTTAACTCCCTCCTATACGACCCAAAAATGATGGGGTTTAGAAAGCATTAAAAGGGTGGGAAATTACATTAGTAACCCTGGAATTAAACATGAAATATGGCTGACAGGGGACCAATGAGTCTCGAACGGGTCGTTGGTTGGAGCGGCGGCCCGTTGGAACCAACCATTGGTTCTAGGTTTAGAAACTGAGTTCACTGAAATGACCCTGGCCGAGGGTACAAGGTCGCTGGAAGGAAGGACGGGTCGTTGTTACCTCCCATTGGAACAGGTAGGAAAACTAGGCCTTGAGGCAACGAGTCAATACAACGACTTGTTGGTACTAACCATGAGCCATTGATTCCTCTCGTTGTCTCAGGTAAGGACCCCGTAATCCCCTAAACTTTGGATTCAATGGACGACAGGACGGCTCATTGTTAGAACCAACAAGTCGTCCTATGTCTCGTCGTTCCCCTTGAATGAAAACTGCTGGGTGACAATGACTCAAGTACACGGTAAGGCTTACCACGATCCGTGATTGCAGGTAGGATTCTACAATAAATTTTCCTGGTTTTTCCCTGATTTTTCTTGCAAGGTCGGTGTCTGGTCTAGAAAAGTTTCAGGGTGTTACATATGGCAGGTGGGGCGCCCGGAGCCATTCTCTGAGAAAATTTGGCTAACTCCTTGAGGGGCTATGCATGGGGTGGTGCACCAGACCCTCTTGGATGGGATTTTGCTGATTTTTAAGTCAAATACTTGAGGGAAAAAGCGTCATTTGAAGGCTCGCCTATAAATATAACATCTAGGGAAAATTCATTATATCAAACTTCATTTTTTTGATAGTAGAAGATTGTAAATGCAACTTTTGGAGGAAAGATAAGTTCTGCTTGGGTTTCTTCTATTCATTATTGTTTTACTGAGAATGATGATGTTATCTTTGTTTTCCCTTCTGTCTATGAGTGGCTAAGCATACATTCTAGGGTTTCACCATAGTTGATTGTTGAAGTTTGAATGAGTGGTGATTGCTAGTTCGATTCTTAATAAAGGTTTTTATATTTACTTGTTTAATTGCTTATTCACTAGACTGATCACCTTGTGAGTAATTCTGTTGGCTTTTGGTTGAACTTTAGAAAGGGAATCGAAAGGTCTAAAGTTAAATACAGAACGGGAATTCGAAGATCCTTTGGCCCATTGATGAAGGTTATAAGTTGTTGATAAGGATAGGGATATGCCCTTTAGCCCTATTTAGTTAAAATAGGGATATAGTCGTTAGGGTTCATGAGATAGTTCTTGGATACTCGGAAGAGTGGCAAGAAATGGGATAGTAACTTGCAGCCCAGCAGCCTTAAGAAGAATCAATCTAGCGTAATAGCATCTCTAAAAACTCAACGTCTGAAAAGCGCCAATTTCATAGATTTTCATCATCATTTGAAGTACCAAATAAGTTTGCAACAATCTTAGTTCTTTAGTTAATTTACATTTCATGTTTTTAGTAGTTTAATTCTCCAAACCAATTCTCCATTTATCTGTTTTGTATTATAATAGCAAAATAAAGTAATAACCTTAAAATGATTAGTCGACAAGTCTCGAGGGATCGATAATCGGAACTTTAATGTCCTATATTACTTTACGACCATGTGCACTTGCATGCACTTGGGCGACATCAGGCTTCTCAAAAATTGGTCCCACTCTGCATATCGGCATTATACTCTCGGTGGTGGTACCGCTTCTCTAGTGCTGACATCTCCATCGGTGGCGGGTTTTCTCCAATCTTCAACTACAGCTCTAGCATCCCAAATATGTGGCCTTGCCAGTTATCTTTTTAATCGTGACGCTCAATGGAAATGAGAAGTAGAACTGAAGAGTTGGTCAGCTCCTTCCTTTGTGACATCCCTCATTTTGCTCACCCAAATGCACCGCTGAAAGTGATGAGATTATCTCTTCTTCTTCCATGCCAACCTCTCTCAAGAGTTGGGTAAGAATGCTTCCATAATAGTACTTCCATTGGCAGTTGTCTCGAGACCTCCTCATGTTATCTCTGAGCACTGCGCCAAAGTTGGTCATCATCCCTTTCATCAGCGTATACAACAACACAATTCTCTCTCTAGTGATCTTTGTGGTGTGTGTCTATGTAGAATTGCAACACAAACAAGTTTGACCAAGACGCTCACCTCCTTAGTCAAGTAAAAGAATGAGAGTGTTGAATGGGTGCCACTATGATCCTTTGCCCAGCGAGCAAATGAATGCTCATCACATAGTGTATGGTGAATATCACAATATGAGGCTTCTCTAGCAATATGAAATACATCGATGGATCCACCACAGGCGTTCCAAGGAAAGTATCAAATAACCTAGCCATGAAGTAAACCACGTGACCCCCGCTTTTTTAGTCTTAGTGCTATACGCAAAGTATCCCAGTTGGCATAGAATTCTCCCACCAAGTAAGTTGCACTCCCGAGGTTCTGCAAACATTATCCCAACCCCAACTCGCTGATATTGTCAAGGATGGTTAGGATCTCAAGTGCAAGGCATCCCTCATCAATCTAATTTTCCGAAGCATACTTGGCCTCCTTTTGTGCATTAAACCATTTTGAGTCGATGCTCCTCTACGACTTTGGCTCCAAACCTTCTAGCAGGGGTGCTTTGCGGCCGATGACTTTGACCTTTTGTTCCCTTCCCGGAGCCGCTTGAGACCTTTGTCATCACTACTACTTCTTTTCCTTTATCATCTCGTGATGCCATAGTACCGCCAAACACCCAGCACGAACTTTGCAAAATCAGTTCATGAATAACAAGAGCTAGCTAATTAGGTGTAAGATGACCCCGCACTTAATTCGCTAGCATACTTATCTGGTATCCAAATAGGATACTCAGACTTCCCCCATTGTCATATCAAATCTTATCAACCCAAAATATTCACTAACTTTATAACACAAGTCATGTTCATGATTTTCCTCTCACCTCTCTCATTTATTTCTTTTCAAAAAATTCTTCACTTTAGCCATTCCCTTCACTTTCCCAACTTTTTAATTCTGAATTCATATAACCCACGTATGAAAGTAGTCACAATGAATTCAATCAACATGATATTCACTACTTTCCTCAATGAATTTACATGAATTCTTCAACAACCCAAGATTTTCACAATTCAAGAATCTCATGAACTAAGCACTTTCTTTCTATAAACAATACTCCCTACCCACAATTTTCTTAGAAATCTATTCATCACCCCCCCCTTCACACCCACAACTTATAATCACAAATGTCAACCAAAAACAAGCAACCCAACAAGGATATATCATTATTATGAAAGAATAAGAGATTAAGAAACCCACATTATGAAATTCAAGATTTTAATTTATAATATAATTTTTTCACTCTTTCTAAACTTATCATATTAAATCATTTAATTAGGTAACATTAAATAACAAATAGAAAAAGATAAATACTTGCTTGAGTTGATACAAGTGTTTGTTCTTCACATGCTTTTTGGAGAAGACAACAATAGGGGATAGGGAGAGGGAGGTTACGGCCTAGAGAGAATGGAGAGAGAAAATTTTTGTCTTTTTAATTTTGAAATTTTAGAGAGAGGATGAATGGTGATTTAGAATAAAGGTTTGGGTCATGGATATTTATTAATTTTAGGGTCCTTGGGTCAAATCGACCCATGGACCAAAAAAAATTCATCCATGCTGACCTGACACTTAGAAAAAAATTTCTTTGTGGTGGTCCTAGTGCGGCACGCCCTGCCCAATGCTCAACCTGGAAATTTTTCCTTTGAAGTTTGATACCTGGAGCCCCATGCTAGATATTTCTCCCCAGACTTAGAATTTTTTCAGCTTCTTTTCCCTGTTCTTTCACCTCAAATGCCCTGTTCGTCTCTACAAAAATAAAAAATGTTAGAAGAAAGATGGAGGCTGCCTCCTATCAAGCACCTTATTTATAGTCTTGGCACAACATTCACGGGTTGCCTCCATACAGAACTTGATTTAATATCGCAGCACGATGCAAGACTTCTCACTCCTTCACTCCAAGTAAGACTTCTCCTCCAAGATTGTAAAGTGTCGACTTATACCCTTCACTACTTATCGCAGCACGATGCAGAAGTCCATTCACGAGTTGGAAAAGCAGATGGGGAAATTGGCCCTTCAGCAGACTAATAGACTGCAAGGGGCACTTCTAAACAATACTGAAAAAAACCCAAAGAGAATGTGAACACAATCTCCTTGCGCAGTGGAAAAAAGCTGGGTGAAGTGCTACCCAGAAATGACAAAACGAGGAAAGAGTAAATTGTGAGGTCAAGAATGAGGTTGGTGAGTCACGCACTTCACAGCGGAAAGTAATGAAGCCTGACCACACCTTCTCCATTCCCACAAAGATTCAAGAAGCAGAAGGGGACACAACTTGTAAGAAATTTCTTAATATTTTTGAAATAGGTACATATGAATCTATTGTTGGTGGAGCTTTTGCAGGAGGTACCCAAATACGCCATGGATCTGAAGGATATCATGGCAAACAAAAGGCTCACTTGGAGTTTGAGATTGTAGCTCATATGGAAGAGTGCAGTTCCCGGGTGCAAAACAAGATTCCAAAGAAGCTGAAAGACAAGGGCTTCACTAATCGGCGGTTCCTCAAGGGCGGAGAAGTTGGTTCCACACTATGTGATCTGGGTGTAAGCATTAATCTGATGCCTGCATCCTTGTTCATAACTTTGGGATTAGGTGAACCATGCCCCCACAATAGTGACATTATAGACTAGTTGACAGGTCCCTTACTTGTCCTGATGGTGTAATTGAAGATGTATTGATTAAAGTGGGACTGTTCATCTCGTGGACTTCTATAACCTTTGACTACGAGGCTTGAAGAATGTTCCATCATTTTGGGAAGAGAGGATTATTAGGTACCACGGATGCAGTGATCAAGGTGAGGAAGTCAGGCAAGATGTCAATGACTATGGATGGACAAGAGGCAATCTTTAATGTGTTCAAGATAGGAAAGTAGTCACCCCATTATGAGGACTTTACAATGAGACCAATGGTGGAGCTTGGAGGGTATAAGTAGGCAGTTGAACAACATGTGTTTCACGGGAACTCCTTCTGCTTCTGCTTCTTGAATCTTGAGTGAAGGGTATAAGTAGGAAGTTTGAACAACGATGCTAGACTTCTCACTCCTTCACTCCTTCTCACTCCTTCTGCTTCTTGGATCTTTGTGGGAATGGAGAAGGTGGATTTGAAGCTTCTATTACTTTCCGCTGTGAAGTGCGTGACTCACCAACCTCATTGTTGGATTTCCACAACTTACTCTTCCTCTGCTTTGTCATTTCTGGTATCACTTCACCCAGCTTTTTCTTGTGCAAGGAGATTGTGTTCACATTCTCTTTGGGGTTTTTCAGTATTGTTTAGAAGTGCCCCTTGCAGTCTATTAGTCTTCTGAAGGGCCAATTTCCCATCTGCCTTTCCAACTCGTGAATGGACTTCATCTCATTAACTACCCGAGTCTATTGGACCATTCACTGTTTCATGGTCTCCTCTAGAGAAGCGCCTATTTAAGCGTAGTGAGGTCTCTGAAAGAGATTATTTGGGGGTCTCTGAAAATTCTGGTTTCCTCCCCATGAGAATTAACTGCATTCCTGTACCCCTGATTGTAGCCATTTCCCCTATCCACGACTTTATTGATCCATAAATTAAATAGACTGGGTTGTGAAGACATCACGAATATGTATGGCCTTCTCCAAAAACCTCCCATAATGGTAGTGGAGTTTGAACTTGCTGAACCTGGTTCACTTGACTTATAGCTGGTGTGGTCACTCGTTTGCTGTTACATTCACCAACAGACGATATCTGCTTGGATTATTGCTACCATCCACCTCAAACTTTCTTGGCACTTTGGGTTTGCTATGAAACTGTCACTTCTTAAAGCTGGGGTAGGGCGAACTGGCACTCGATTCATGATTGATCGAGAAGCCGGGCTATATGACATTTGTAACTGTAACACTTAGGCCATCAGGCCCTCTACAATCAACTGAAGGATAAACTGGACCCATAAGGTCTCAATAATACGGGTAAACAATCGAAAATGCAACCAAGGCAATTAATTATTGCTAAACCAAGCAACAATAATCCAAGAGGCCACAAACTGAATAACACTGTACACACTAAGTCCACAAAGCCTCTAAGAGTAAGCTGACTGATAGTCGGAACAGGGCTGCGACCTGCCGCCACCTGCATCTCAAAAACTCAAGCATAATAACTAATCCCTAGCTCAAGGAAGAAAAGAAGAGGCCACCAACCATCTGTTGATCTCATGAACTGCTACTCAACTGGTCATCTTGACCTCTACCTGCACCTGCAGCGCGAACGCAGGTCCCCAAGTAGGGACGTCAATACGAATGAAATGTCTTGGTATGTAAAGGAAGCTGAAACTGTAACCATGAGATAACAATCATGTAATTGACGCTAGCACATAAACATATAAAGGATAAATATAACAGAACTCTACAGCCTGTAATTATTAACAACTTACTATAACATAATTGAACTCAAGATAACTGAACCAGGAATAAGGAATGGTAACAACTTTGTAATCTTGAGCCAAAAACTGATAATAACTCTATAATGAGATGAAAATGCAATTAAGAAATGCACAAGAAAGAAACTATAACTGTAATGCCAGCAACCAACCAACTGTAAATTTATATACCAAAATTCGTCCAGCCGGTGTGATGAAACCAGGATAAAATAAAAATATCTCTAATCGATGTGCCACGGGTAAAAAATAAAAAGATCTCGATTAGGTGTACCCTCCGGGTAAAATAAAAATATCTCGGCCGATGTACCACAGGTAAAATAAAAATATCACCAGCCGATGTACCACACCGGGGTAAAATAAAAATATCTTTGATCAATGTACCACACCGGGGTAAAAAATAAAAGATCTCCAGCCAGTGTACCACACCGGGGTAAAATAAAAAGAAATGTTAATCACAATTATAAATGGAGCTGATAGAGCTCATACAAACTATACGAATCTTGGAAACCATAAAATATGTCGATCAGTAACAATAACATGTGTAGGATCTTACCACGACCCCTAATACTAAAATAATTCCATACACATATAGGATTTTCATTTAGCATTTAACTACATACATATGCTGTGAATGAATTCTTTAGGGAGTTCCTAGAGCTGGAATATCATAAAAACATGTGTAGACTCACGTTCATGATTTTAAACATCTCCTAGAAATTCTAACACGAGGAGCAGAGAGGAATAACTTAACCCAACATTTTCTATTAACAATCTTAACATTCATTTTCATGCTTTTACTCGTTTGACTTTCATACTTTCATACCAAGAATTGTGAGCATACCTCACTCATTGCATATCATATCACATCTCGAGGTAACTTATGAACAGAAAGACATAACTTGTGTATCTTAAACCTGGAGCTCTTTAATATGCAAATTCTAGGCAACTGTCTAGGGGTTGCCTTAAGATAAATAAAGACTTATAGTCGTGCTTCAAACAACGTAGGAAAAGTTCATGTGAAATATTGCAATATATGTGGATCTTAGAAAAGATTGCAGCATTATAAACAACTTAGAAGCTTCAAAGAAAAAAAATTCATTAAAACTTGAAAGTTAACTCCAACTCATAGAACAAATAATCAAAAATAATTGTTTAAAAGGGACAACAAAGAACTTCTCCTTAGCAGTACTAACTTAAAATATTCGATTCTAATCATTTCTTAAGAAGTTAAGACTTTACTGGCCTTCCATTATCTTAACACAACTGAACATAACCAACTTTATTTATAACCCTTTTTGCTAAATGTCGTTAGAGAGCAGGGGGTAAATCTTGTTGGCTATTTGCCTAACTCATTAAAAATCGTAACACTTATCATCTAAAAACAACCTTTGGCTTTACTTCTCATATTCATCATAAATTCTTTTCCAACCAAGATTCGTAATTCCCTACTTAATTATTTACTCTCGACTCAGTATTCAAGAATTTCTTATATGCACTTACCTTTTTACCTAATTTCCAACCTTATCTCTTAAACATCGTCTTTTTCATGTTAACATCTCTATGAGTTCTTGAAATCAACTATCGGCCCGAGAGGGCATATAGATCACATTTACCTTAAAAGGTCTAATATTTTACTCTGCACCTCTCCATTGCTATGAGAGCCTCAACCTTTACTCTTAGGTTGATTTCCTTACACATCTACAACTTTCAAAGAACATACAACGTGTCTACTTAAAGACTTAAGCAATTCTCAGGAGAGGTTCGAGATAACTCTAGAGCTCTAATAAACATATAAGCGACTTTCAAAAGGTAATCCTTACTGCTTTAGCACGTAATTTGAACGTAAGCGTAAATATATATATATATCATGATTTTAGTATAACCTATTAATATCAAGATATTGTGCATAACCTTCCAATATAGATGGTTCCATATAAATATCAATATTTTATCCATTTTTGGGCCCAATTTTCCAAGTTTAACATATCGGTTAATTAGAAACGCATTAATTAGTCTCTTAGATTAAGGAAGAGGGATAGAAACCATCTCACAAACTAGGTACCTTAAAACATGAATATAAGAGGGTAGGTAACTGTCATAAGGCAATTCCATTTAATTACCCTCGTTAGCCCTTATTAAGTTAAAACCCAATTTCAATTGTTAGTTTTCACATCGTCGTCTTGTCATGCTTACCAAAATTTCTTAGCAACTATAATGTGAAAAATTTGACGCCACAAATACATAACAAATGTAAGAGACCAGCTCACAGTGCCCATGTTAGGGGACTTGAGACTCAATTCACAACTATGACCGTAGCCAGAAGGCACTTGCCCTCTCCGCTTCACATTCATGCATTCCAACTCTTTACTTAAATACACAGCT
This sequence comes from Datura stramonium, assembly GCA_018107945.1. NCBI lineage: Eukaryota > Viridiplantae > Streptophyta > Magnoliopsida > Solanales > Solanaceae > Datura > Datura stramonium. The sequence continues at coordinate 136,102 of JACEIK010000810.1, forward strand.
TAATACACAAGTAATTCTAACAACTTCTAGGAGGAACCATAATATTATACAACAGAAGCTCAAGTACAGAGATACCGAATTAATCCTCAGCATGAATTCGTGCTTGAAAATTCAAGAGACAAAGAACGCCTTACATACCTTTCGATGAACTTTTCTCTAGCCGATTTCCTATTTCAATGATCATCCCTTCAACCTCCTTAATCCAGTGGTTTTATAGGCCAATGACAAAGATCAATCTATAGCACAAAATGCAGCCAAAATAACTAAACAATGGCAGTCACAATAACAACAACAACACACAGCAGCATGGCAACATTTGGCATTTTCTCCAGCTAGTTTTCACTAACTTTTAAGGAGAAAAAAAGAGGAAATTTTACCTTAGTTCTGCATGTAATTCTTCCCCCTCAATATAGTATAATTCCAGCAAAATAAAAAGCCAAAAATCCTAAGGAAAATGAGTAATACTTAGCTCACAAATAGTCCCATCGGCAGCTCCTTGGCGCAATTTCCCAGATTTTTCTTTACAATTTGAGAGGTTTAAAAGGGTGAAATACTTACCTTCTGTTGAGGATTTGTTCTTGGTTAACAAATAGGAGTAATTGACCTCAACTTCTTATCAAAAATACAGCAATGCTTTCTGTCCAAAACGCCACAAGACAGTTCACCAACACCTCCAACTTCTAGTCTTGTAATAAAAATTCAAGTAGGATGGTAGAAGTATAATGCTTTTTGTGCCTTGCTTGTGACAGTCTCTGATTGAAGACATGCATAATAGAAAAGCCTAAAAATGCAGCAAATTCCCTTGCAACAACCTTTGTTTGGCAAGCGTACCAACACCTTTCACCTTATAGTGATCCCCTTCCTTAACGCAGTTTAATGAGGTTTATTATAAATGTTTTCATGATTATTTTATTAAATTAGAGGGGCTGGATAATCAAACTATAATTACAAAACATTGAAAATGATTTACATTGGTCATGACATTAAATATAAAACAGTTAGGCCCATTTAATGATTTACGAGTTGGTGATATATTACTATTGGGCAGTATGTTTAAAGGCCGTCTCTGCTTTTTATCTAACCAATTGATTGAGTTGTTTTGTGAAAACATTCAATTTTTGCAATTTAATAGGTCGTAGGGATTCTAATTCGTTATACTAGGATGTGTGATTATTTAGGATTGACCTTGCCCATAGACTTCACATACTCTTGATTTTCCGATTGCATTTGCATTTCACTTGTCATCTGCAGCAAATATAAACCTGTGCTTTTGCTTTATAAATAAAAACATCAAATAATCACCAAAAATTTGAGTGTAAACCTCTGCCTGAGTTTTGATAATCTTGTCTCCCCATGTGACATGAGATTCAATAAAGCAAAATTTTCGATTCTGGCTTCAACCCTTCATGAGATTGTACCCAATGATCTCTTTCCTGCTGCATATGGTGCAGGCAATCTCTTAATTATCCCTTATCGTCATTCCCACACCTGAGCATAGGTCTCACCATCTTTCTACATCCAATCTGAGATTTTCTCTCATCTCCTTTGTCCTCCTTGATGAGAAGAACTGTTGATAAATTTGTTGGAAGAGCCTCCCAAGTGGTGATGAACCTGCTGGCTCATTCTGACACTCCTTAGCTTCACCAATGTAACACCCCCAAAACTTTCCTATATCAAACGCAAACTTTTCATGAAAAACTAGAAAGAACTAGAATTTTTGTTTCAGACTAATGACAATGAGTCATTATCAGTATAGTAACAACCCATTGTCTGGGTCATGGTCGGCCTTGTCTAATTGTCCTTCGAGGGGACCAATGAGACATGGAATGACACGATGTGAGAAAAAAATGAGTCATCTGTCCTTGTTGCCTTCCCGGCTTATCGGTTAAGCCCCTTTTCAGGAACCCACACGTGAGTAAAAAGCGACGAGTCATTATTTGATGTAACAACTCATGAGGTAACTCAATAGCTGGAGCTCCGGGGTTGTTGATAAACTCTTTCGGTGACTACAAGTGGCAACAACGACCCGTTGTCTTACAATGAGTCATTGTGTCCACCCGTGGTGTCAAGCTGAAATCTTCAAGTTCCAGTAGAAAGGATGAGAGGTGACAACGGCTCTCGTTGTCTCAACCAATGAGTCGTGGTGTCAACCGTTAGATAGGGAGTCCAGTGTCTTGCTCAAGTCCACGCTTGGTTGCCACGAGAGTACCTTGACAGTTAGTTCATCCCAGCAGTGCGTGGTCCCCTTTGTTTCCAAATTCTAGTAAGCCCTTTGCATTCAGGCCTAAAGACTAACGACTAGTCCCAATGGTCGTGGTTTCGGCAAAGTGACTCATGGCGACCCATTTGGTTCTATTAGGCATTTTCATATTTTTTAGGGGTATTTTTAATAACTTTCCATATTTTAATCTAAACTATGTAGTTTTGGGCACATTTTAGAAGGCTAATTAAAGGAATAATCAACTAATTCCTTTTCATTTTCCTCAACTCTCGATCTTCAAAGCAAGGAAGTTACAAACAGACTTCTCGGGGCAAAGCTAGGGCATTCAATGTTCTTCTCAATTTCTCAAAGTTTTTCTCGAGATCTTCCGCCAGGTATGTGGGTATTTAACAAGGGAATTGTTCTTCCCCTATGCCCCAAAAAACTCTCTAAAATCTCTTATCAGTTCTAGCCTGATGTTCACCATTGGGGTTAAATCGTTAGTAAATTATGGAATTTCTTCCTGTTATAATTCTCTTGAGAGTGTTGAGGGTTGTTTTTAGTGATAATTTTGGTCATTATATCCTTACATGATTATTATGATTTTTATCCCTAGTTCTTGAATGCAATAATTAGGGTCTTGCTTAATTGATTAGACATTAATGTTTGCCAGCTCGATCAGTGTTCGAATTCCCATGTTATTACTATTATATGGATTCTCAGTCGGTTGCATGCTAGTTGGTCTTAGTCAAAATGTTGTTAGTATTTTCGTACCTTCGATGTGTCGGTGTCCGGTTTGACTATAGTCAGTTCTTGAGTGTCAGTAATGCCTCCCAGTTATCAGGTTTCAGTTTGTTCTTTGGACGTTTATGACGCTTTTGAATGACAGTTTCTGACCCAGGTCAAAGGAAGCTACCAGTATCGTTTCGGTTATTCTTTATATGGTTATGGCCGCTTCGAGATAAGCAATTCTAGCCAGTCTTAGAACACCAGTTATAGTTATCCGATCAATAAGACTCTCCAGAGTACTTCCAAATAAGCCTCTAGCTTAGTCTTGAGCCCCAGCTTCGAGCTATCAAGCAATAAAGTGGACTAGGACTATCTAGTGGGAGTAGGACTTGCTTCCAAGCGGACATGGTTCGAGCGCACCAGGTTCCCGAGAACTGTCACCCACCATAAGGTTGGTTGGCCCAAATAGGCTGAACGGTGATCTCACAGTTCATGCCTTTATACCCTGGCAAGGTATATTGGGGTCTATCGATGGGGCGTATACATCCGAACTCCACAGCTCAAGTGATTTATATATGTCGGTTATAGACTCTTCACTTGTGAAGTACCAGTTTCATTCAATTCGAGATCGATTTAGCTCAGCTAAGTATCTCGATTCCAGTACATGTTATGACCTTCAGCCAGAGTCGTGGCCATATTAGTTATAGTTCATTGTACCATTTAGTACTTCACTTGGTCATTTCATGTTATTGCAGTTGATTACTTTATTCTTTCTTATATCAGCCTCTCACTTACTAGGTACATTCAAGAAATCTTGACGCATACTTTCTATGAGTGTGTTGTGTTATGATACAGGTGCAAGTTCTCAGTCCCAGCATGATTAGTAGCTCCCTCAGACGATATCGAGTGAACATGTTTGGTGAATCCTCATTTCGAGGACGATATTTGTTTTTCAGCTAGTTCTTATTTAGACAATCCCCACGGAAGTCAGCTGAGGGCTTGTCCCAGCAACTCATCGGTGTAGTAGACTTTCAGACAGTGCTCCAGTATTGTTTTCTTTTTGATATATATTGACTCTTGTCAAATGTTCTTAAGACTGATTGTGTTTTTAAGCTTCAAGCTTATATTATCGGTTTACGATTGTAATGATAGAACATGGGTTAGCTTGGGATCACTTGTGGCACCAAGTACCATGTCTCAGTTAGAGTGGAGGAGCTCGGGTCATGACAACCAATCAATGAGAAGGAACAACGTGAGCTCCACATACTCATCTAACATGTTCTAATAGTGAAAGTTCTCTACTTTCCATTTCTAGAGAACGTCATCAGATGTCTGTGCGGATCCTCGTGCGATTTTCCCTGATTTTGACAATGTTCTAGACCAGACTCACGAGTTCCCTCCAGCTAACTTAAAAGTTTCCAATGATAGTCAGCAGTAATTGCTTTTGAAGTGTTCTCCAAGTTCATTTGAGCAAAATTAAGCAACGCGGAATCCTCTCCTGGTTGTTTCCTATGTCTGCTCATGGTTTTCTGCCATAGCTAACCTATGAAAGATCTCTCAATCTCTGGATCAAAGTGAGCCAAGGTTGGTCCTGACTTCTCATATGTATAAACTAAATACAGCGCCTTCAAACTTCAACAACCAACAAGCTAACATAAAATGTGAATAACATAATAAGACTCTAACCTAAGTACTTAATCAATCTTTAAGTCTCCGGCAATGGTGCCAAAAAATTTGATGTTGCCTAAGCGCGTAAGCACACGTGTCATCGAGTAATATAGGACAGTGAAGTACCCGATATTTATCCCTCAGAGATTTGTCAGATTAATTGCTTAAGGTTAACACTTAATTTCACTATTCTAAAAGACACAGATGAAAATGTGGAATGGTTTGGAGGTATACTAAAATCTTGAAAGTAAATTAACTAATGAATTGAACTCTTTTTTTCACAAATGTTGTAATTCAAATGATGATGAGAATCTAGGGTCTTGGAACTTTCCCTTTTAGGTTGAGTTTAGGATTTTGAATATTCTAGACTAATTCTTCCTAAGGTTTCTAGTTTGCAAGTTACTATCCATTTCTTGTTATTCTCCCGAACATCCAAAGAACTATCTCATGAATCCTAATGCATATATCCCTTTATGGTCACAGGAGAAACATGAAATGACGGTTTGGATATTTATATTCAACTGACTAGTGTTGAAAGGTATATTCCTATCTGACAATGAAATCTATCTTGAACTCATTGAACAGAGTCATTGAAAGCTATTCTATACTTTCTTTTAACACTTTTTGGTTCTCTCTCGAGTTCAACCAAAAACCAACAAATGTATGGCTCAAAGGCATAGACCCAAATACTAACAGCTGATAAGATGGCCAATGAAAATTTATTAGAAAGTAGTGTAGTTTCTAAGTGACACCGCACGAATTTTACGTCGTATCAAGCTATAAGATTGCTAATAAGAAAATGGAATACCCTACAGCTCACCACCATAACTCAATAAGCAGTCAGGTTACTCATGTTGATCAGATAAAAACTTTAACTCCTAATATTTTTAGCTCAATGGGCGTCAAGATATGCCAAAGGCACGAAGGCAAGCTTGTAGTTTATAGGTGTCACAATCAAATGGTTTTCTATGCCAAACTCATCATTATGCTGCCAAAAACAACATGAAATGCTAAACAGCTTATCACAAAGCCCTTAAGCCATCGGTAAGGCAACAACTATCAAGACCCAACTAAGCATTGATAATTTTAGATGAAAAAGATTCCTATGTCTCTTTTAATACAGGCAGCAGCTAAATGAGGTTCAGCAATAAGGGAAGCTTAAATATGTTTATATGTAAGAAATTTCCTATAGCCTTCCCACAATAATTAACATGACCAAGAGTAGTACAACAATAAGTAACAAGTTATATCAACTATACGATGAAGAATTTGTCGGAAGAGGTTTAGCCTTAACATACCTCATAAGCAATTCAATATCTCAACTATTCTTGATGAATTCTTAAATTCTCTACTACATTACAATAATCACAATATTTTACAACTTCACAACTACCTAAAATATTTCACTATGTAACAAACGAAAAGAATTTCTGATGTCGATAGTCGCTTTGATGTATAGAGTATAACCTTCAAACAAGTGATGGAGGGAGGGCTAGGAACCCTTAAATTACAATATACAAGAGAAAACAGGTCATAAAAAGTCTCAAAAACAATTTGCCCCTTTGAAAAATTCATTATCGAAGCCAAAATCAACAAAAGCATATTGATCGCTTTCCATAACAACCCCAACTTATGCCTTGATTTTGAAGGAATTTTAATGGTGAATCCTTCACTGGAACTTGGAACCTAAAGGAATGAGAGAGACGAGGTAAGTTTTAAGAATCTATTTTGGGTAGTGAAATATAACCCAAGTCTAAAAATATATATTTCCGTCGATGGTGCTTCCATGTGCCTGATACAGTCTCGTGAAAATTAAAATATCTTTCTATTCTAAAGTCGTATCAATGAACGGTTTAGTGCATTAGAAACTAGACGCATATATCATTAATTTGATAGGTAATAGACAACCTAATTCTTTGTAGATTGGGGAAAATCTTCGATACATATGAAGCAATTTTAAAATATTTCTAAAAGTAATTTGCAATCTCTTTTGTCAACTTTTGTTTTCATTCTTGACTTCATATATTAACACATGATCATTGAGTGATAACCTCATAATACATCCCTTATGGTGTTAAGCACTCTTAGTCCTACACCGAAAGTATGAGTTTATTGCTTAATTTATACGGGGTGTTACATGGTTTTTACTCACATATGCTTAATAGTTAGACCTTTGGCACGAAAATGTAGGTATTACGCTTCTATTTCTCAAGTGACCATAACAGTTTCCCTTTGGATTCTTCTCTGTATCATCTGGTAATGTACCTGAGGTTTGATGCCCATGCACAACCTAGGGCTATCTGAAGATCAACACCTGATGTTATTTTGGCCCGAGCATATCGCTGAACATGACATGAAATAGTGAGAAATCATCTAATTACTTTTAAACTAACATTATTTTTAAAAACCTTCTCTTAAATATAAATGAATCTCAAAGCACAGAAAGTAGTTTTAGAATCATTTGAAATTGATTTTTCTAACTAAACTCTTGTCATAGTTGTTAAGACTAACACTAACTTATAAGACTAATTGTTTTTTGAGTTGAGAGGTTTTAAAAGGGAAATTGGGACTTTCTCTGGCAAAAAAAAAGGTGTTTTTTCTTAAGTTCTTGCTAAAACTTGCAAAGGCCATGAATTGATAACGCTCGAAACTCACACTCGACAAAGTATGAAGGGGATGTTGTCGATAAAGAACCCAACAAGGTTGGGGGTGGATCCCACAGAGAATATGATATGAACTAGGCTAATGCAAAGTATTTAAGCTTTTAGGTTTGTTATCTCTCCAAATTGGGGGTTTATAGAAAACAATTGTGAAACAAGATGTAAAATCAGTTATTGTTTAATAAGGTTTGCAATTAACTAGGCTAAGTGTTCCCCATGGGTTCATAACTCCTTCAAGTTTACACTCGTGATCTATCCCAATGCTTACTTGTTGAACTGATAGCTAGGGTTTATCTAAACTATGCATGACAGACGTAGGACCAGTCTAGACACAGAACCTAGAACTATAAATGGCTCCAAGTCGGCCCATGGCATGAACATGACAACTAAATCTCAACATAAATATACGGAAGGCTAACATTTGAAATAACAGAAGTCTGAAAATCTAATAACATCCTGAACAAGAAATACATAGCATTGATTTGAAGATGAATATACTATTTCTAATAAGCCTCTAACATCCTAATGGGTGATGAAAAAGGCCCACAGATCACTTATAATCTGAAATTGAAGATACTAATAACAAACTGATGAAGAGGTCACTCGGAGGATGAGGACTCACCAATAAGTTGGATATGATAACTCTAGAAACTGGCTGATGGCGGAACTGAACCTGAACGTCTAAGCACGGGCCATCATGAAACGATACGGCATAAGGTATGCAGTCGTGCTTGGATCTACCAAGTGTGCAAGGTAAGTAAAACAGCTAAATGTCATGAGATCATGCACTATCATAAAAACATTTCAACATAAGATTTTGATGAGCTTTGCATGCTATTATCTGAAAACATGATTTAAACCTAACTAGAATTGAATGACCCAAAATTTGAAATTGATAACCATTAATAAAAATTGGACATTGGGCAAAACAGCTACGAAAACACCAATATCAAGCTGATGAACATGGATAATTGAAATCATGAGGAATAATGGGAGACTCGTCATATAACCGACATTACCACGATACAAGTTATGTGGTCCCGACTATTACACTCAAGAGGACAGAGTCATCCAAAGCCTTGCTGAGGTAAGGGCACTACCATGATATCGATATCAAGCTGAAGGCCCCTCGGAGGAAGGGAAAGCTCACAAGAGAGGTCCCAAAAGTATCTGAACATACCTAGGTTAGCTGCGTAGTTCTAAGTCAGGGGTTTATCGAACCCCGCCTACTCGATGCTAGACACTACTCCCAAAAATATATATATGCTCTCCATTATTTTCAACAAATCTGAACCATCATTTATCGATAAGCTGATCATAACTATATATACATAGTCTGAAAACTGAACATGAGGATCCTTGGCACAAAACGCATACCACAAGGCGAAAGTGGGAATCTGGACTCCAAAAATCATGTGGTAAGCTAAGTATCATGAAATTGAAGTAAATCACAGAAACATACTTGAACACATATGGGAACTGCCTCAAACTTAAGCTTATGCTTTGAATAGTCAAAATCATGGATATAGACATGGGTAAATCAAATCATACTTTCACCATAGACATCTCATCATACTTGAAAACATAGATCATAATCTCAACTCTTCATGAATTTTCATAATTGGCATTATATTTTCAAAACTTCAAAATCAACATTTGTAATTGAAATCATTAAAAAACATGCCTTTGAATCTTAAAACAACATTAGAAACATGAATAGAACCAACCCATGATAGATACATAGAAAATTTTTTTCACAAATTTGGACAAACCCCATGGAATCATATCAACAGCGATTCCATGAATTTAGAAGGATTGGGCATGAGAGAGAAGGAATACTCTCATTCATAACCTTAAATACACAGGTACTTTGATTTCACAATCTCCTTGAAAACCCAAGTGAATTAAGGATGAAGATCCTCTAGCTTGATTTTAATGAACTCCTAATCTTGAGATACATGAATGGAAAGGCTTGGGATAGTTTAAGCACTCTAAAGCCATTCCAACTGAGCTAAAAGAGAAGCTTAGTTTAGGACCTGGGGATTAGGAATTACAAAAACACCCTTACTAAAATGCAGGAAAATTTTACTCTGCCAGTCTCCACGACTGATATCACGACTCGTGGAGCACACGACAACTCGTGGTGTCAAGTCATAAGTACACCCAATATTCCACACTTCAAGCTAGCTCTTGACCACAACCAACTCCATGAGTCGTGGAGTCACTTCATGACTCATGGTCTCTACTCTCTCATGCCATCTTCGGGAAAGTACCTTGACGGCTGATTTCATGAGTCTTCAGCCAAACCACGACTAGTTACTGCCACTCGTGGTCACCCTCTGACCACGAGTTCCTACCAATCCTTCTCCACTTCATGAGTCACTTCACGACTCGTGAAGTCTCCTCAAGGGTCAATTTGGACAACTCGTCACAGCTGACCTGATATGGCTATTTCCTTTCCTCCGCTTAAATCTCAGGTTTGATCTTAGGGATTTTGGGGTATAACAATATCTCCCCTTGGGAACATTCATCCTCGAATGTGAATGAACATACTGAAAATTGTGGAAAAGACTTACCACTCCAACTCTTGAACATCTAAGTGAAAACTGGCCAGGTGACTAACCGAACTGAAATACATGACTGAACTAAATTTCTGAATCACACATGCATGCACTGACATGAATGAAACTGGAACACATAGACTGAACATGAAACTGAATAGTACTAAGGAGGAAGCGAGTACACTCTGGCTGGAACTGCCTTTGGAAGGGAAGAGATCACGGGTATTTAGCCATCATATCTGCTTGACTCCCACCTTGCTCCATCAACATGCTGATTTATCCACAAAACCTTTATTGAAGATATCTCTTTGTTTCTCAACTTCCAAACCTAATGATCAAGGATCTCAAGCTGGAAACCTCTTCATAGCTAAGTCTATCCTTCACACTTATGCTCTCTATCGAAACCACCACAGCCGGATCACCAATGCACTTCTTCAAGAGTGATACATGGAAAACTGGATGTACTGACACTAATTCTGAGGGAAACTTCAACTTATAAGCCACCTTACCAACACGTCTCACATTCCTGGCACGAGTCCAATATAGCGGGACTAAGTTTCCCTTCTTTTCGAATCTCATCACTCCTTCATGGGAGGAACCGTCAAAAACACTCAATCATCAATTTCAAACTCAGAAATTCTCTCCTCACATTAGCATAGGACTTTTGTCGACTCTGAGCCGTTTTCAACCTTTCCCTTATAAGCTGGACTTTCTCCATAGCCTCATGAACTAAATCTGGTCCAATCAATGTAGCGATTAAATATTTTTCATTCATTCTATCCAATCAAAAAAGACTTTTCAAATTTTTTGAGTGCTTCACCGACTTCAAAACCAACCAATAGGTGATCTACACCTCCGCCCATAAAGAGCCTTAAACGGAGTCATCTGAATGCCGGAATGATAGTTGTTGTTATATGCAAGCTTCGATGAGAGGTAAATGATCATCCCAGCTATTCTTGAATTCAATCACACATGCTCTCTACATAGCCTCAAGAGTCTGAATGGTCCACCCACCTGACCATCTATCTGTAGGTGAAAAGAAGTTATGCTAAAAGCTTGACCTGAGTATCGGAGTCTCTTCTAAAATGACCTCTAAAAGCTTGGGAGGTAAGCGAGTACCTCTATGATATGATGGAAAAGGGCACTCCATGGAACCGAACTAACTCCCAAATATACAATTTAGCATAATCCTCGGCTAAATCCGGTGTTTTTGACTAGTAGAAAGTGAGCTGCCTTAGTCAACCTGTCTACAACCACCCAAATAGAGTCATATTGTCGACGAGTACGAGGCAACCCTATAATGAAATCCATATTGATTTCCTCCCACTTCCAAGTAGGGATACTAATGTCTTGAAAAACGCCAAGTCTTTGGTGCACAACTTTCACTTGTTAACAATTCGGGCATAGCCACAAACTCTACTATGTCCTTCTTCATGACACTCTACCAATAGACTTCCCAAAGGTCACGGTACATCTTGGTGGCACCTAGATATATAGAATATCTGGGAAACCATGAACTCATGCAACATCCGATCTCTCAAATCATTAACACCTGAAACATAAGCTGACCTAATATCAAAGTACACAATCGCCCCCTTGGAGAAGACCTCAACTTATTCTGATTCTGATACTTCTTTAAACTTACTAAAATAGGATCTCGTCTTGTATAGCCATGGTCGGTCACCAAAGAAAGGATTTTGAACTTTTCTAAACAATGACACCACCATTGTCGAATCAACAAGACGAATCCGTAGTCGTGCAAGACGATGCACATTCTTCACCAACTCCTTTGCTCCTCATCTACACCAAGACACACTCTCCATAGAGAAAGTATGCTAACGGTGTCTACCACCACATTCTCCTTGCCTAGATGATAAAGGACACTCATATCATAATCTTTAAGAAGTTTCAACCACCTTCTTTGGAGAAAGTTTAGATCCTTCTAGGTAAACACATACTGTAGACTCTTGTGGTCTATAAACACATCCACATATGGACCCCATTGAATAGTGTCTCCAAATCTTCAAGGCGAACTACCACTGCCAACTCGAGATCATAAGTTGAATAGTTCTTTTCATGAACCTTAAGTTGCCTGGAAGCGTAGGCTATAACCTTATCGTAATGCATTAGTACACAACCAGGTCGATCCTCGAGGTGTCACAATACACCACAAACCCATGGTGCCCTCAGGTAGAGTCAACACTAGTGTTAAGATGAGTCGATCTTCCAATCTCTTGGAAGCTCTTCTCACAGGCCTCCGACCATTGAATATTCACTTTCTTCTAGGTCAACTTAGTCAATGGTGTTGCAATGGATAAAAACCCTCTAACTAACCTCTTGTAATCAGCTAATCCCAAAAACTCTGATATCTGAAGGACTAACTGGTCTAGGACAATTCTTCACAGCTTCTATCTTTTGAGAGTCCACCAGTATGCCCTCACTTGACACCACATAACCCAAATGTTACTGAGTTCAGCAAAAACTCACACTTGCTGAATTTAGCAAACGCTGGCTATCCTTTAAAATCTGTAGCACCACCCTCAAAATGAGTAGCATGCTCCTTCTCACTCCAGAGTATATGAGAATATCATCAATGAACACAATAAGAACATGTCCAAATATGGCTTAAACACTCTATTCATCAAATCCATAAAAGTTGTAAGAGAATTTTTTAGTCCAAAGACCTAACTATAAATTAATAGTGACCATACCAAGTCCTGAAGGTTGTCTTCGGGATGTCACTCTCTCTGACCCTAAGTTGATGATATCCAGATCTGAGGTCTATCTTTGAGACACACTTGGAACCTTGAAGTCGGTCAAACAAGTCATCAATTTTGGGGAGGCCTATTCTTTTTTGTGACTTTGTTCAACTACCGATAATCAATGCACATCTAAAAAGAACCATCCTTCTTTCAAACAAAAAAAGAGAAGCTGGTGCACCCCATGGGGATTTGCTAGGTACGATGAAACCCTTGTCTAAGGGTCCTCCAACTACTCCTTCAACTCCTTTAGCTCAGTAGGAGCCATTACGTAAGGAGGAATAGATATAGGTTGCCTATCGAGAAGAAGGTCAATACCAAAGTTGATCTCCCTCTCGGGAGGGATTCCCGATAAGTCATCTGGAAACACTTCTGGATATTCGTACACTATAGGAACTGACTGGATAGTCGAGGTCTCAGACATAGCATCCTTAACCCTAACTAGATGGTACATAGCCTTAGAGATCATCTTTCTAGCCTTGGTAGAGATGAAGCAGCCACTACAGGCACAGCTGAACTACCCTTCCACTCTAGGACTGGCTCACCCAGATATTGAAACTCTACCGCACGGGCTCTACAATTTACTGAGGCATAACATGTATGTAGTAATACATGCCAAAGATAATACAAAATTTGTCATGGCTAACTCCACTATATTTGCTAAGTTGACTTTACGGGAGCGTGTGAGGAATTTCTATATACTGTTGAGCTATGACTGAATCACCGGCGAGTAGAGACTAAGAAGGATTCTGATAGGATTTTGGGACGCTCTAAACTACTAGCAACATAGGGTGTCACAAAGATAAGGTATCCCTGGATCTAACAATGCATAAACATCCAAGGTAAAATAGTCATTAGCATGCAGGTGACTACATCTTGTATAGACCCCACTGCTCCTGACGAGATGCGGGGGCATAAAACCTGTTCTGACACTGACCACCCCTGCGCTGAGTAGTTGCACCCTGCTGAGCTAAGCGTGCTGGCAGGAGCTACAAAACTAGTAGCTAGTCTCGACCTCTCCACATATGTCGGGCTTCCCATACCCGAAACAAGCACACTGAACACCGCTAATCACTTACGGTGTACCTCCTACCATACTGTCACAACCTGGAATCTTTGGGCTCTGAGTCTGCTCCCTGACTTTGGGGCAATGCTCATCCCCTCTCTAATCGCTTTTCCTGGGCTAGATGGTACACTCGCTACTAACGGCGTTGGGGCTGATGATCTTTGGTAGGGCTGGCGATGATGCCCACCACTAGACTCTGTTTAGGGAGAATTCGAAACTATCGGTCTGGCCACTGGTAACCTCTCTCTCGCATCTGCACCGCCTCCATCCAACCGAGAGAAGTCAATATCTAATGAGCATCGCGATCTGGCAATCTTTGAACAAACAGTCCTGTTGTCCCATGCACAAACACCTTCGATCCTTGCACAGTCGATACAATCTCTGGTGCATATTTGGACAAGGTGAACTCCAAAGCATACTCCTGGACTGTCATGTTGTTCTGCCTCAGGTTCACAAACTCTGCTTCCTTGATCTCCCTCATCTCTCCCGGGAAGAATCGATCAAGAACACGGTAAGAAACTCATCACAACCAATGGGACCCATCAAACTCCCAGCCATCAACCCTTTGCCTGAACCAGATGTGAGCAACCTTTCAGCTGATAAGAGGCTAGATCTGCACATTCCTCCCCCATCACTTACCCCCATAATCTGGGTGATCTTCTGGACCTTATTAATAAACTCGTGTGGATCCTGCGTCCACCTTCGATCGAACTCAAGGGAATTCATCTGATGAAGTCCTAACTCTTACTACTACCGTTCCCATTCTAGGGAACGCGAGCCACCGCCTACTGGTTGACCAAGGCGGTCAATGCCTATGCAAACATCTAGATGGATGCCCTAAACTTAGCGTGGGCAACCTGCTTAGGCACATGATCCTCCGGGGATCATGGGGCTATAGTTCCGTCTCCATTGCTATTCTCATGGCCATTTTCGTTCCCCTTCCTTCTTCCATTATCTCGGCGAGGCGGCATGATCCTGCAAACGCGTATAGCACGAGTTAGAAGGATAAGAACTGACATTTCATCGCACAACGCACTTAGATCATGAAAAGAAGAGGGAAATTTCCTAAAAGTTTTTGTAGCCTCTTCGTCATAAGTGTGTGGTGCTTCACACCCATGAAAAGACTCTACTAACGCAGCTTTCAGACACCCTAGGGCACTACAAAATCAAATGCTCTGATACCAAGTTTGTCATGACCCGAATGTAGGCACGGATCAAGACACAGACCTAAAGCCATAAATGGCTCCAAGTCGACCCATGACATGAACATGACAACTAAAGCTCAACATAAATAATTTCGGAAGGCTAAAATTTGAAATAGCGAAGTCCTGAAAATCTAACATCAAAATAGATTACATAGCGATACGGTGAATACATACTATGTCTATTAAGCCTCTAACATACTGACAGGCTAATGGGACAAGACCCCAACTATTGCTCACTATTAAACAAAAACTAAAAGATATCGATAACAAGGCGAAGTTAGGAGGTCCTCGGAGGATGAGGACTCTGTAAAGTTTGGATATGCCTTTCCGGAAGCTGGCTAGTGGCGGGACTGAACTGAACGTCCAAGCTTGTATCAAGAAAATGATACAGCATAGGGTGTGCAAAGTAGTAAAACTGCTAAGTAAGTAAAATTAATATCATGCATATCATAAAAGCATTTCATTATAAGATTTCGAGTAAGGCTTGAATGCTATTATAAGACACATATGATTTAAACATAATGAATATCATAACTGAATTGAATGACACAATGTTAGGCAGTAACCATGAGTAAAACTGAACATTGGGCCAAACCTACTAAAAACATAATATCATGACGATAGACATGCATAACTGAAATCATGAGGAATGTGGGAGACTTGTCATATAACCGACATTACCACGATACAACTTACGTGGTCAGGCTAATACACTCAAGTGGGTAGAGTCATCAAAGCCTTGCTAGGGCTAAGGCACTACCATGATATTGATATCAAGCGGAAGGCCCCTCGGGGGCAGGGAAAGCTCTGAGGGGGTCCCAAAGAATCTGAACATACCTAGGTTGGCACGTAGTTCTAAGGCCCGAGGGGTTGTCTGAACCCCGCCTACTCGATTTTAGACACTACTCCCAAAAATATATATATGCTCTCCTTATTTTTCAATAAATACGAACCATCATACATAGTCTGAAAACTGAACATGAGGAGCCTTGGCTCAAGAACATACCACAAGGTGAAGGGAAGTCTAGACTCCAAAAAATCATATAGTAAGCTAATATCATGAACTTGAAGTAAATCATGGCTATACTTAGACATCTGGGCATTGCCCCAAGCTTAACATGCCTTGAAGTAGATTTGATAGTCAAATCATGAATCACAATGGAGTAAGTAAAGTATACTTTCACTATAGACATCTCATCATACTTGAAAATATGATCATAATCTCAACCCTTCATGAACTTTAATACTTGGTATATTTTTAGAACTACGAAATCAAATTTATCAATTGAAATCATTACTCACTGTTCCATGAATCTTAAAACAATATCAGAAACATGAATGGGTGACCCATGATAGCTACATAGAGAATTTTAACAATTGGGTTAAAACCCCAGCTGGATCATCAACCTTGAATTTCATGAATCTAAGAGAGGATTTGGTCATTGGTGAAGGAATACTCTCATTCATAACCCTACATACCTGGGTACTTTGATTTAACAATCTCCTTAAAGAAACCCAAGAATTGAGGAAGAGCGTTACACCCGTAAAATAAGTAACGGTTAGTAAGCATACGCATAGATTTGTGATGAGTAAAAACTTGACGCGTGTGAGAACAACCTCGAAAGTCAGGTCGAGCAAGACTAGGCCGCAAGGGCCAGCCTGGCGCGACTGCTGGCGCCACAGCGAGCAGGCGTGCGGCCCTTGTTGGTGCGTTGAGGGGGCGATGCGGGGTAGTTTGGAGCAATGGGCGGGCGCCCCCATGTGTATATATATAACTCTTGTTTCATTTCACTTTATTCACAAAGTGATTTTCACGGCAAAAAAGGGAGGGGCACACAGCTTTTTACATAATTTCATTCAATTATGCTGGCATAGTCAACTCAAAATTAACTTGAGATGCTTGAGTTCTAGGCCTATGGGAAAGCATTACTACAGAGCTATTTCTCAAAATTTTGCCCGACAAATCAGAACTTTGCCAAGTAAAAGTCGTCAGAATTACTCCAAATTAATTCCTAAATGGCCACACCAGCATTAGATGGCACTTCTCCCTTCGAGCTCTCGGGAAATTATGGTTTCGGCCAGTTATTCAAAGTTGAGTTATAGTTGATATTATTATCGAAAGTTATCATAAATTGCTGAATTTAGTATTGAAATTAGTCTTATTCTCTCAGCATAAAGTTTCAGTTGGAGAATCATAGGTTGTAGTTGAAACTCATAGGTTAAATGAAAATCGGCGGTCGAGGTATGTAAAAGACATCACCGGCAAGTTATTCTCATCGTATAGTGATACGACTTATGTTCTTAAGATGGAAATAACGGTCCCATATGTCGCAAGTAATTGTTATCGATGGTGTGGTTAGATATGTTGTGTTGGCTAATATCATAGACTATGAATATATATGTTGTGGTTAGCTGCTAGAAAATGTATATAGATTATACCACAGTATCCCTTGTCAGGAAAGAACATGTTAAGTGTGGTACGCGCTAGAAACGTCATAGAAACTCTTCTATTCTCCAATTCATTGTATTAGTAGAATTATATGTTTTATTGTCAGGCCTGAACCTTGGGAGCTCGTGGTGGTTATCAGGCCTGAGTTAGTAAGTTGAACATCATAGGTGCATCTAGACGATATAACTACCAGTTTGGCGCCTGTATTGTCAGGAAAGCATTCCCAGAGGCCATTGACATACCCTCACGGCCCAGGGCTAAAAATTTAGATAGGAGGGCTATACTTTAGAGTCAGCGGCACTAGGGTCGTCTAGTGAATCGAGTGACAGCCTGCCATCTAGTTAGCTACTACCAGTAATTGTCAATTCCAGTTATCTGAGCTTAGTACTCGTCATACGGGTTGCCGAAGCTTGACCAGTCGCTGAGTCAAATAAACCCTTAAGGTATCCCTTAAGGAAGAGACCTTATTAGCTGTTAGAAGGCAGGGCCAACACTTCAACCTGCTCCTATAAGATATTTAGGTACATATTTCAGTAAGTGGCTAAGTCTAAATAAACTTATCTATAAAAGGTTAGAGATAGCGGAAAAGTCATATAAGATCTGAAATGAGACCAAGTTAAGATCTAAAGAACTAGAACCATGTTAGCACTATATAGCCATGGGCTAAGAATGTCAGTAAATTGCCTGCTTAGAAGATTAGAGAACTGACCGCTCAAAAGCGTGTCTAGTCAATGCTTGATCCTACGATGCGTTCTAAGAAAAGGATAAGGATAGGTAGGTTGGCTATAGCACCAGTAGAATGTATAAACCTGGATAGGGGTATATGAATTGGCGTGTGTTATTTGCCAGGGCTTATGGGGGTCCCGATAGGTTATTTCCTATATTTCTTGTACCTTCTAGGCTTATGGGGGCCAGGGGTAGGTTCTTGTTTGTATTCTTGTCGCTAGCTATGAGTTGCGATCATGTACAGACGTGCACAAGCCCAGCCAGGTCAGATTGAATCCTAGTGTGGCACTAGGTGCCAGTTGTGCCTCCCAAGGTGCGGCGTGACAAACTTGGTATCAGAGCGTTCGTATCTAGGGAGTCTGCAAGATTAGGTATTAGTATAGAGTATTAGCCACTTTTATAAATGTGTTATGCACCACATTCTATAAGCCGGGAGTTACGAGGCATGATAATATGGCTACCCCTCCTTCTCAGATTATGCTATAGAGCGGAGTTTTAAGGGTTGAGTCCCTAAGCTTTCATTGTGATGTCTGTTTAGAATAATGTTCAATATGAAAGACTCGGTCGGCCGCAAGATAACTGCTTGACAAGAGGAATGCCAGCACGAGCTCAGTTGGGGGACAGTTAGCCTAACGATGGAAGTAGACGTGACCATTCCCTATCACCCTCCCAAAGGCGCCGAGAACTTTCTAAGGCAACAGATATGTCAGTGTCATCCCTGAATCTTTCTCTAGTTTCAAAATAGTACCTCGGAATAGTATACATATGATTTGTCTTATCTACTAGATAGGTAGAAAGTAGACAGGGGCAACAGCAAAGGTTGGACCACCTGAAACATACAAAGGATCGTGTAGGCTTGTACCTTAGCCTTTAGAGTTGTTGAAATTTGGGCCCTAGCCCTGGTATAGAATGATAGGGTTACTTCCCACCTCTAGTTTATTCTTTCGGTACGGTAGCCAAAAGTGTAGGTAGCAATTCCATGTTGCCTAGAATAAAAGTAAGGAGGTTAAAGAATTATTGACTATGAGAAGGGTTAGGGAATGGTTAAGACCCTTAGTGTTTATAAGTTACCTAGACCCTCAGACCGGTGAATCAAGAAGGTGAATAAGGTTGATAGCAGCACTTGGTGCATGCATTAAGTCCATAAGCAATAATCCCTCGGTAATAGTAAAAGTCAGATTAATAGGCTGATTCAAGTGTAGTGTGCTAATGACGGTAGGGAATACCTGCAAGATGATGGTTATGGACCTAGTTTGTTATGCCAACGGACAGAGAGATCATATAAACAATAGGCCCGAGTTCAAGTAAGAAGGATACAGGTCGGTAAACTTGGTTAGCAATATCTTTGACAGCATGGGGGTAGGCACGAACCCAGAGCTTAGTCTAAGGGCAAGGAAAAAGCATGAGGACTTAACTCAGGAGGAAAACAAAATCACCTCACCACTAGTAAGTGATAAAGCATGGGACCACCATTGAATGTTGAGAAATAAGCATCGGGCTAACAGTTAAGAGATAGTGAGATTGTAACCTGGAATGCTGCAAAATCACCATCAATTGTGGAAGTAAAGAAATGAGAGCAAGACAAGAACCACTATTTTGGTTTTGGATCTTCCAAATCATTCCCGCGGGAGATCCAGACACATTTTTTCTGATCCTTCGAGAAAAGATTCTAACCTATACAACCTGAAGACAAGGCCCAGTATGAAGTTATTGGCCTTTGAGATAATAGGGGCGAGTCATAAGACCCAGAGGTTGACTATGCATCCCAAAGGTGGGAATTTTGTTATGAGACTATAGCCAAGGTGTATCATGTCCCTTACTCCCTCCACCCAGAGTTTAACGAAAATGCATCAATTTGTAAGAGAGACTTACTGATGGCATGGGAAGAGGGAAGACACTGCTGAGTCATAGTGTAAAGCACCAATGACCAGCCAGGGAGGCTGGGCGTGGGAAGCTGAGTGACACTTCGGGAGATGGCGTGCACAGCAAAGCGGGAAGGAGAGCTTCGAATATAGTCACAGGTTACTTCATTACCAAGTGTGGTGAACCCATTAGTCATTGTTGAAAGGCTAATGAAATTAACTTATTTCTTGATGGACAGAATCATGTTTTAGTTAAAAGACTACGTTGAATTGAACACTAAAGAAATATTCCGGCTATATGGCTTTTCAGCATCTATTAACTTCCAACAAGGAGACAGGTTTTATAAAGGCTTTCAGAAGAAGTGCAGGATGCATGTTAAGTTGAGTACGACTCCGTCTCCAAACAAATGGTTAAGTAAACTGCGGTTAGATGCCCGAAGATGTTATGGGTGGAAATGTAGGCCCCCTATGATGGCTGACACAGCGAGATAAATTAGAATAGTTGAACCAGGCATATCATATCAGAGCGAGACGAAAAAAAGTTAAACTTATCAAGAAATGGATACCAATAGCCAGGGTCATCGAAAGTCTTACCCTAACGTATGTCGTAGGCAGTTAAGGATTAAAGAAGCGGCTACGTATTCCTAAAAGCTTAGCCAAACAAAGAGCGTTATATCGTACCCTCCCAAGGCAGACAAAGTAGTATATGGGATAGAATTGCCTCCAAACCTGAAATTTGTCCATTCAGCTTTTTGCATGTCAATGTTATGGAAATGTATAGGGACCATCTCAAGTTATGCCGTTGAGAACGTTCAAGTTGCTAAGGGATTAGCCTATGAAAGTTCCAGTTGTCGTACTAGATCGGCCAAAGTTATAAAACTAAATATGTAGCCTCAACTAGAAGTATAGCATGGAGGAACAGGAATAAAGAAGAGGTGACCTAGGAAGCCGGGGATGACATGAGGTCTAAAGATCCTCACTTGTCCCGGGGCCGATTTAAGATTAAGCAGTTAAAGGTAATGTTATTGTTAGCTGTTATTTTACTTCTTATGTTATTAGTACTGTCTACTGATTTGCCTCCTTATGGTGGAATAGTTGTTTATAGCATCCTACGAGGCGCCTATGTTGGACTTTTCTGCGTTTCAGGTTTTCCGGATAGTCAATGCAGGGAGACTCTACGAAATTTTTCTAAAGTTGGTTTATAAAAAATAGTTAGCTCGCCTAGGCCTAAAGATGACATTCGGGACGCGATGTTCCTGAGGGGAAATGCTACACCCCGTAAAATGTTAACAGTTAGTAAGCGTACACGTGGATTTGTGATGAGTAAATAGATCTTGACGCGTGTGATAAAACCCTCGAAAGTTGGGTCGACCCGAGGCAGGGTTTGCAAGGGCTAGTGCAATGCGCTAGCACCCTAGCGCCTTGGGCAGCGCGGCGTGCCAGCCTATTGTTCCCGTTGAGGGCGCGACACGGAGGTAGTTTGGCGCGATGGGCGACGCGGGGTGCCACCCCTACCACCGCCCATGTGTACATATATATAACTCTTGTTTCATTTCACTTTATTCACAAAGTGATTTTCCTGGTTAAAGGGGGCATGCAGCCTTTGACATAACTTCATCCGATTACGCTACCAAATGCCGTCAAACTCAAATTAACTTCGGGTGACGAGTTCTAGGCCTATGGGAAGCATTACTACGGAGTTATTTCTTAAAATTTCGCCCGGAAAATTGGAACTTTGCCAAGTAAAAGCCATCATAATTACTCCATATTGATTCCTAAGCGGCCATTAGGTAAGCACTTATCCCTCCGAGCTCACGGGAAAATGTGGATTTTTGGTCGAGTTATTCAGTTGAGTTAAGGTTGATATTATTATCGAAAGTTATCATAAATTGCCGAATTTAGTATTGAAATCAGTCTTATTCTCTTAGCATAAAGGTTTTAGTTGGAGGGAATCACCGATTGTAAGTTGAAACTCACCGGTCAAACGAGAATCAGCAATCGAGGTATGTAAAAGGCTTATCCCTCAGCAAGTTATTCTCGTTGTATAGTGATACGACATATGTTCTTGAATAGAAATAACAGTCCCATAAGTTGCAAGTAATTGTTATCAGTTGTTGTGGTTAGATATATATTGTGGTTAGCTGCTATAAAATGTATATAGATTATACCGCGGTATCCCTTGCCGGGGAAAGAACATGTTAAGTGTGGTACACGCTAGAAATGTCATAGAAACTCTTCTACTCTCCGATTCATTATATTAGTAGAATTATATGTTTTTATTGTCAGTCCTGAACCTTCGAAGATCGTGAATAGTTATCGGGCCTGAGTTAGTAAGTTGAATAGCGTAGGTGTAGCTGAACTCGATATAACTACCAGTTTGCTTTGTATGAGTCGGGGAGCTCGCCCCGAGGCCATTGGCATACCACCGTGCCCAGGGGCCAGAAATTATAGAGAAGGGCCATACTTTAGAGTCAGCGCACTACGGGGTCGTCTAGTGAACCGGTGACAACCTTCCATCTAGTTAGCTACTGCTAGTGATTGTCAATTCAGCTGACAGTACCGTCCTTCTGGTCGTCGAGGAAGCCAGCCCGGTCGTTTAGGCCAAATAGACCCATGGGTACCCTAGAAGGGACCTTATTAGCAGTTAGGGGCAGGGCCAATGCTTGTATGTCCCTATAAGATATTCAGGTACAGATTGTTGTAAGTGGCTAAGTCTAAATAAACTTATCTATAAGGTTATGAATCACCTAGAAGAGTCATATAAGATACGGCGGACCAAGTTAAGATCTAAAGGACTAGAACCATGTGTGTTATAACCACGGGCTAAGAATGTCGATAAATTGCCTATAGAATATTAGAGGCCAATCTCAAAGGCATGTTCGGTCATTAGCAGTCCTACAGTCGTTCTAAGTAAAGGAACTAAGTAATTGATCACCTACGACCCTATAGTTGAATAAGAGTTATAGATGTACATAAAGGACATTCAGAGTATTGTTAGGCCACTCCAGACCTCGCCCTATCCCGTCTAGACTAGAGATTATGATGCTACCAGGATCCTCTGATCAAGATACAAGTGCACAGGAATTGTGCCTGCTAGTAGCCATACAGATTATTTTAGTGGTGAACAGCGTTGAATTAGACCCCAAAGGGAAGATACACTTTGTGGTGGCTAGATTAAGACCTCAGTGTAACACCTCGGGTGGGGGTTGCCTCATTTGGAGACTTCCATGACCAGCCTAGCGTTACTAGCTGTCGTCGCCCACCAGGGCTAGATGGCGCCGCTCCAAGGAGCGATATACCATCCCAAGGGACGATGATGAGGCCCAAGGGCCTTATACAGTCCATTTCATGGCTGGACTACCAGTTTTATGTCGTATCGGTATCACACCCCCGTCGAGCCTGGTGCCCAGGGTGTAGTTATCAGGAGTCCACTAGACTCAGACACAGCTACAGTTCAGGGGCCGAGTGGGCTCAGTTGCAGACCCAGGGGAAAGGTAGGTTGGCTATAGCACCGGTAGAATCATAATAAACCTGGATAGGGTATATAGATTAACTGTACTTGTCAGGGCTTATGGGGGTCCCTGGTAGGTTATTTCTATATTGTTTGCACCTTCCAGGCTTATGGGGCTCGGTTAGGTTCTTTTTGTATTCTTGTGTGCTAGCTATGGCTTATAGTATGTGATTTATCTACGGTGTGGCTCATATACGTGTAGTGTTTGCTAGATGCAGATTTTGAATAAGTCGGCTTACAGGTTAATCTTTCTGCCCCTTCCTTTTACTTACTTTAAGTCTTTAGCAGCTTTCATTTAGCTTATTTACTGCCTTATATTCGGGTACCTATTATTTTCCACTTTGACCGTGTGGCACTATTTTACTTGCTGCGGTTTAGACGGACAGAGTTCAGGATCTTAAGTAGCAGTTACTCAGAGTCAGTACATTGGTTGGCTCCTTTCTGTTCGGGGTTGCCAGGTTGTAGAAGATTACCATCTTTTATTTGTATAGGATTTAGGTAGGCCAGGGCCTTGTCCCGACCACTATTCGTATTCTTAAAGGCTTGCGGACTACGGTTGTCAGTTAGTTAGATGTTGTTGGCTGTGTGGGGCCTAAATTAGTTATGTTTCGTATGTTGGCCATGTGGGGCCTGAGTATTAATAATTCTCATTTCTGTTATAACTAGACAGCATGGTGGTCTTGTCGACCCGCATAGGATCTTTTTTGTTGCCTATTGGTGGTTACATTTTTTTATTTACCAATGGCTATACGGACTTATCGGCCGGAGGCTCTATGTTTTACAACCGAGATATAGGTCATTGTTTTCTTGAATTGAGTTTTAAGGCATGTACAGACGTGCTGAAAGCCCAGCCGAATTCGGTCAGATCTCGGTGTGGCACTGAGTGTGGTCGTGCCTCCCAAGGTGGGGAGTGACAGAACACAAGAACCTCTAGCTTGATCTTCAATGAACTCCTTAATATTGCATGCATGGAATGGAAAGTCTTAGGATAATTTAAGCACTCTAAAAACCCTCCTAACTGAGCATAAAATGACGTAGTTTAGGACCAAGGGGATTTGGAATTACAAAAAAACCCTTACTAAAATGCGGGAAAAGTACTGCCGGTCTCTACGAGCGACATCATGACTCCTGGTGCACACAAAGACTCGCTGGTGTCCAAGTCGTAAGTACACTGCTCAATCTTCCACCTCAAGTCGGCTCCTGACCACAACCAACTCCAAAGTCGTGGAGTCGCCATAAATCGTGGCCGCCTGCATTGCCATCTCAAGGAGAAAGTAAACCTTGTACCGTTGACTTCCTTGACCGCTTGGCTCACTTCACAGTACGTCAGCCAAACCCGACTTGTGCATACTCATGGTCACCCCCTGACCACAGTTCCTGCCAAGCCTTCTCCACTTCACGAGTCACTTCACGACTCATGAAGTCTCCTCTGAGAGTCACTGAAAGGCTAGTCCTATGACCCCCGTCTAGTGTTCCTATTTCCTCACTTAAACCTGGTCTGATCTTAGGAATTTCGGGGTATAACACAAACGACTGGTTTGTCCCTATTGAATTACTATACTCAATCATTGGGTTAGGTCTCATGAGTAATTTCAATTTAACCGTTATCAATTTGTTCCAAATTAACTCTCTACCGCAACCGCATCTCAAGTTATACAATGATCATAAAAAATCAAGGCTTTATTGTAACCCTCTTTTTCTAATATCTACTTCTCTAGGTTCAAGCAAGTAAAGAATTCGAGCAATTCCTAACGTTGTGCTTCATTAAGAAATATTAAAGATTTAGAAAAATACAATACAGGCATTTTAGCATTGGTTTTGAATGCAGCTTTGTGCAAGCCTATAGCTTATTAGTCCACCATGGTTCCACAACCCCGCATTGTGAAGGGTTTAGCCTCTCATGATTGTAAGATATTTATTGTCTATTCATATACTAATACATATTTGAATACTTACAATGATGATTGAAAGAAAGCCTTCTTTGAATATTGCAAGAAAAGATGATGAACAAAATTCAGAGCAATTGAGAAAATCCAAGTTAAGGTCTCAGAATTGCTCTTCAATATTGTCAAAAACTATTACAAACTAATAATGATCTCATGAACTCCCTATGAACATCTTTTGAACTAAAGAAACTAAAAAGTATTTATATGGATAATAAAATTCTTTTCCTAAGTTAGCAGGGGGAAATATCCAAATCTGGCGCCGACTCTTCATACGACTCGTAACAGGATTGTACGGGTTTTGCCTTTGTCTCGTCAATCCCTTAGCTTCTGCGAAATTCGCTAAGCTTTGGCCTCTAGTACAACTCGCAACATGATCCACGAGGTGTACAATCAAGTCGATAGTTTGATAATGAAACTACGGCATCTTGAAGATTTCTATGAGTGTCTTGGTATACCTCGTACCTTGATCACACCGACTCGAACAACTTGTCATAACATAAGATCTGCCAAGTCCCAAAAATCTCTGAGAAGTTATCCATGGCTCCTAGTACAGGTCGTAGGTAGATATTACAATCCCGTAAGTCTACCCGTATCGGGGAAACTTCAATTGTGTAAATTTCTCTGGAGTTTTCTACGACTCAAGTTGCAACGTTCAGGATGGTACGACTCATACTGAAGTAGCATCGCCTTTGCCTTGTACCAATCTTTGGGTCTCCACGAGTCTCATTGAGGCTTGTACAATCTTGGTACGGCTCGTATTGAGATCCAGGTATAGCCCAATCTACAATTTATGCATCTTCTGCACATTTTTACTCCAACGCCTATTTTTGAAAACAAAGTAAGCTCATATCTATATAAACATACCTAAGTCCACGCTATTTTCCAGTTTAAGCATCGAAAGTATTTGGCAACTCATAGCACATTAACTCTCAACTTAAGACTTTTGCATGTCCTGGAAAAGAAAACAATAAACTAAAAACAACACTTAACTAGAAAATAAGCCTAGAATACCTACAACCAATACAACAAAATTTGCACTATGAACCATAACCAGCTATTGACCCTTTTTTTATTCAAACTAAGTCAACTATGTACACATGTAACCACAAAAAATGATAAATAGGGATCAAGATATGGAGTCCAACTATCAACGGAGAATCAAGCTATCACCAATGCTTTTCACATATAGATAAATGGCAAAATGCAACATAAACCAGGTACCCTCACAACAAAGAAGTCACAACACTCCTTAGATATATAATATGATAGAACACATGGGACTAAACAAATGGGACTCTCCTCTCCCAAAGGATTTAAAGAATCTCTTGCACATGGATACCGCAGGAAGCCCTTATTTTCTCTACTTTGGCTCTTCAGACAGTTCAACTAAGATCACTATAGGACTTTGTTCGACTTGAAATGTAGGCTTTGGGATGGGTATGGTAAATATGAAATTTTAGTGACTAAACCCTCCTTGACACAACATACTTGTGGCTACACTTTACACCATTTACCCTATTCTTCACGTTTTCAGCTTTTTCCTCCTTTCCTTCATTTTTATGCAATATATGGGTGTGGTGTGTTTTCAACTTTTTCATTCATTTTTCTCTTGTATTTTCTCTTCAGAATTTTTCTTTTTCTCTCTTTTTTTCTTTTTTGTCACACCACACCTCATTTCTAACCTTTTTCCTTTCTTTTCCTTTTTCACCTCCCACAGTCTATGCACCCTACTATAGCCACCTCAACTTAGGCATTTATCTGGGTTGGGAGTTTCGCAATGTCTAAGGAGAGACCAAGGCTGAAATAGGTTCATTATAAAAAATGGTAAGGTTAATTGGTTAATCAAAGAAAAATAGTTAATTTAAGGCACAAAATCGGGATCAAGGGATTCATCATCATTTGGTAGGATATTTTAGTAAAGTGACTCATCTATGAATAAAGCCTTTGATCATTTCCTAACCAACTATCCTAAAGCCTATGCAAAGACCAGCTGGGCAAATTCGTCCTCTACGCAGTATTGAACTAGGTATGTGACCTCACTCACTCATGGTACCGGTTTACATTGAATCTTCCTATCCAGTTCATGCATGGCTAAACCACAAACACTCATGCTCATAATTAAAATGTCATATAAAGATCCACCAAATTCATACAATTATAATTAAACTACACAACTAACATCAACAAATTTTTACAGGGTCAATTTTTCCAAACTTCAAAACTAGTGCATTTATTGGCTGCAAAGTAATTCTAGATATTTATAATTAAACAAATACAACCTAAACATGCTGGTTCTAATATAGCATGCCGAGGAAAAAGAAATACGGCAAGAAAAATCCTGTGGCGAATCAAAAATTTCAAAAAATGTGTACACCCCTCCCTTAAAGCATGCTTCATCCCCGAAGCATAGAATATAAAAGCCAAGAGGAAAGAGACATACTATGGCTACTCAAACTACCTTCCATGGAGTTTTTGCGTCCCATGCAGCGCCTGATTTAATTTCGCGTACGATGTAACTTCCATGATCATTCGAGGCTTCGTCAGGTACACCACCTCAATTCCTCTTATCTCTTCGGTGTCTCCCAGATTAGCTTTATCCTTTGCCCATTCACCTTTAACCTCTTACCATCTTTCTTTTTAATCTCCACTACACAATATAGGGACACACTCACCACCTATACGATCCCATCACTCAAATCCATAAAAGTGAATATTCACTTTATCTCTTCCACCTCATTCAGTGCATTAGTGAGGATCACACCCGGACCTTTTTGAATACTCCGCTACAAGGTGGTTCTTGGGGCCAGTGAGAGAGAGACCCAACTCTCACTTGGAGATCTCTTGCACTGCTGGGTACTCTCCACCAAATAGTACGGTTCTCCCTAGGCGGAGTTTGCTCGCCTCATCATCAGTACCCATCCTCAGGCCTGGAATCACCATCTCCATCTCCGTATTAGGCCTCCTCGGACCCCTTATCATCATTAGAGCACTCCCTGACTCTGACTTGTTCCTGCTCCATCCTCAAGGCGGGAGCGTAGGCGGATGTGGCGGTAGCGCCTCGGCACAGGAGTTTAGCTTGTTCCCTAGTGGTTCGTGTCCCATCGATATCAGATGTATCCACCCCTGCACTCTTCCACTGAACCACTAGAAGTTTCCTGCATATCCGGGTCGGAGGACTCATCTCTCAATACCCTTCGGCGATTATCTTTACCTGACGATTTTGTCTTTGGCGGTTTTGGTTGCTTTTTCCTCTTCATAGTCATTGTACCTATAGAGAAAAAGGGTTAGAATTTCATTTATAAGAAAAAAAGAAAACAAGAAAATATGCTCTAAATTTTCCACAAGTCTTTTATATGTGTCGTACCTAGAAGGTGTGATCCGTAGCCACAAAAAGACTCGTCATATCTTGGGATCACGATTACGGCTGCCAAAGTACGGCTCATACCATGATGTTATGATCTGTACCATGAGTCGTCTGAGGATACCTTGAAAATCATTCTTTTGTATTTTCCACAACTCATGGTAAGATTTGTAAGTCGACGAGTTGTAGTAAGGATCTGATTGCCTTTGGACTTGACCCTTTAAGAATTACAGTATGATTGACAGGTATGACTCGTAGTAGGGTACCACAGGTCATACAAGGTTTTGCACCAATTAATTTACATACATTTGGCATGGGACAGTCCCAATGAGCCATCCTACGAGCTGTAGTATGAAACCAAAAGTCGTAGGAAGGATTACGGCTTACATCCTTGCCTTTGTTCATGTCGGTTGTGCGGGTAAGTTTAATTTTGTGTTTGGTGCTTTCAGATTTCCCCATTTAGGCATAAATTTTCACACTTTTTACAACTACCCAAATTCTCCCCATTGATTAACAACATGTAACTCAGTTCTTTACAAATTATGTTCGAATTCTAAACATGTTCGAATTTCTACCCGATCCAACTGTCCATTTGATTACTAATCATTTTCCTCATCTATATTCATAAATTTTGAGGAATCACAATTGTCAAAAGTTCATATAAGCATGAAAGGTCTTTTACTCAACTCAAAGAATAACTACTTACTTATTTTGCAAAATCTTGCTCAACTTCGCGCGTGATTATTAACTAGTGTAGGGCTTCGACTTGTGCAATGTTAATCGTGCTCATATCAAGCTTTATTGATGATTTTCCTTGATCTTTCTATGGGTGTAAGGGATTTGTGTAAAATAATCATGGGTTGAGTATGTGTTTGCATGAGTCGGAGTCCAAAAATTCTTGAATTTAAATACGTTAGGCCGAATTTAAAATTTCAGGTCGAGTCAGATCGATTTAAGGATTTTGGGTCCATACGCGTCGTAGGTTGGACCTACGAATCATCCCTAGGACTCATAGCATAGGTTTAAGAAAGAAACTTACCCTGTGGACCTACGAGCACATCATACGACTCGTATAATAGAGGTACAAGCGTACCATGACTGGATATGTCACCTTATTTGCGGTTCCAACCTTTGCATAGTTCATACCTACGGTAGGTACTACGGCCCATACAGTAAGGTTACGAGTCAAGGTGTTACCCATCAGATTCCCGGCACAGATGGCCTATTCGCGTGTTGGTTGGCATATCTGAAAGCCATACGTGCTAGAAAAAGGCCGGGGAAAAGATCGGATGAGAATACTGTCGAACCATCGCGGAAGGAGCCGGGCAGAGCCCCTCCGCGATGGCACCGTATCACAGAGCAGGGCCACCGCAGGTGGCTCCGTGACACGTTGGGCCTGTCCAGGCCCAAGTATATAAAAAGCCTCACTTCGGTTTTAATTGGCAAAATCATCTTATAATTTCAACCCGTGAGAGAACGAGAGAGAGAGCAGAGGAGATATTAAATTATCGTTCGATTACGGCGCAAACGTAGTCCAAATCTAAATTAACCTCGAGTACCGAGGTATTTAGCAGGGAGAATTCTTACGGATTTTGTTTCGTGAAATGCGACCGATGAATCGTCGAGCTATCGGACTAAGGTAAGTAGAATTGCTCCAAGCTAATGTCAATGTGCTCCTAGCCCGTAAAGTGAATACTTCTCCCTTCTGGACTTCCCAGAAATAGCAAGTTTTTGGCGTCTTTGATAAACCCAAGTTTAGGCTATAAATGTATCGAAAGTGACGTCGTCTTTCAGAATAGTGATGTATTTAGCACTAATTGACGTGTATATGAATGCAGTTGGGAGAAAATAGCTGGAGTGCGGCCGAAACCGTCCGACAGTCGGATAACTCGGGATTAGGTATGTAAGCCCGTTTCTTCGGCAAGAGTTGTGGCTTTAGTCTTGTATATCATGGTAGACTCCGTAACAAAATTCCCGGAGTTGAATGTTGAGTATTGTGCAGCTTGATAAATGCGGTTTGCGTTGCCGTATCGTACTCGAGTCCGAAAGTCGGTAAAGCATGCGCCCAAGGGCGAGTTAGCATTCAGATTCCAGTATAGCCTGTTATTGTGATTAGCAAGCATGTTGTTAGAATAAAAGATACAGATTTTCAGAATAAAGTTAGTAAAGTAAAATCAGATAGACAGACGTATTTGGCTACAGATTAGCCGACCCGAGCCGGATGATATCTTGGCTACGGAGACTAGCCATTCGGACGAGATGATATCTTGGCTACAGATTAGCCATTCGGATAGATAGTATCCACGGCTGCAGATTAGCCATACAATTAAATAAAGATTATAGAATCAGTATAACACCGAAAAGAGACAGAATAAGAAATCAGATTGAGATAGTATTTTTCGGTTGTACATGCTTGCTATCTATGTATATTGTTTGTTGAGACATAGTTTGTGTCGTGAGGAGCACCCTTTTGAGCATCCTCGCCGCCCCTGGGTTGGTAATCGTGCCGCCCAGCGAGCGGGTGGAGTTTACAAAATCACTCCAAGGAGTGGCATGCGTCCCAGTTTGGATGAAGATGGGATGAAGCTTTCCCATGCTCCGGTCACATTCGGCACTCACGGTACGAGATAGCCTGTTGAGCGCAAGCGCCCGGGGAGCAAATACAGTTCAGTAACAGATACAGTACAGGAGTCCTCCGGACTCCAGACACGGTTATTTGTATCTCAGGCTATGGCGAGCCGGAGACCCAGGGCCGGCCCAGAGGTGCTCTAGTTAGCGGATAGTGGAGTGACTTATTTTGGTGGTTTGACCGAGTAGGGGTATATAGATTATTGCTTTCTTGGCGCCATCCGGCTTATAGAGTTCGTATTGGCTCTTGCTTGCTACTTGTATATCTATTTATGTGCTATATACTAGTTAATAGACAGCAGGTCATCACGTCTACAGGTACGCTTCTGCCCTATCGGTATAGAAGCCTAATTCGGTTCATATCAGCTTCTTGAGATTCAGTTATCTGGGTGCTATTCAAATTTGCTAGTTATGTTATCTATGTTCAGATGTATTCAGTTGTTTTCTAGTTGCTTTGCATACTCGGTACCGAATGCGACGCCCGATGGTATTTGCATTACTACTGCTTGGTACTCATAAACAAGAGCGATCCTCGTGATTCAGCCAGCTATAGAGTCATCAGCTCCTGTCATCCGGAGCCTGATTTCCAGAGGTGTAGCTCTTTTCCTTTTGTTGTACAGTATGGGTAGGTCGGGGCCATTTTGTCCCGTCATTTCTATCATCACTCATAGAGGCTTGCGGATTGTATGTATTTATCTCCTATAGTGGTTGAGCCGGTCGTGTGAGGCCGTTCAGTCTGTTATAGCTGTTTCGCATTTCTGTTTATGTTGGTCGTGTGGGGCCATAGCTTGACAATAGTGGTGACCTTGCCGGTCACGTAGCTTTTAGTATTCTTTATGGTAAGTTCGGATGACTAGACAGCATGGTGGCCTTGTCGGCCCGCATAGGTTCCTTGTTATGAGTACGTTTCTGGTTAGCTGTTATTACAGGCACAGGCGGCTATAGGCCGTGTCGGCCGGAGGCTGTGTTTACAGCCGTTATATGCCCTTCGTTTCCAGAAACCTGAGTTAGAACTAGCCGGGTACGGATGTGCCTAGGCCCACCGGCTATAGCGGTCGAGGTCCTACTAGGGCACCGGGGCAGTCATACTCCCGGGCGGGGCGTGACAAAAGGACACACTGTATCATGAACTCATGCACCAGGCCATGTCTCTATTATTACAGGCACAGGTGGCTATAGGCCCAGTTGGCCGGAGGCTGTGTTTACAGCCGTTATATAGCCCTTCGTTTCCAGAAACCTGAGTTAGAGCTAGCCGGGTACCAGATGTGCCTAGGCCCACCAGCTAGCAGTCCAGGTCCTACTAGGGCACCAGGTGCCAGTCATACTCCCCAGGGCGGGGCGTGACAAAAGGACACACTGTATCATGAACTCATGCACCAGGCCATGTCTCTACTTCCCACCACAACTCAAACTACGGCTCGTACAATGCTCTTACTAGTCGTACTGAGGCTCGTATTACAAGTCTATACTGAAATTTTTCTGCAACCTGTTTTTGTTTCACCTGCACACTGAGCACACATAAGTCAATAAACTTGGGTTGCCTCCCAAGAAGTGCTTGATTTAACATCGTGGCATGACGCAAGTCTCTTGACTACTCAGATTTCATCAAGAAACTCAAAATAATCCTCTATTGCTGAGACAACCCTAAACTCTTTAGGCTGCTTCATTGATCGGTAGACATTGAAGGTGAACTCCTCTTTATTAAGCCTGAATTTCAGTTGGCCGGCCTTAACATCAACTAAAGCCCTCCCAGTGGCAAGGAATGGTCACCCCAAAATGATGGGGACCTAAAAGTCAACCTCGCAATCTAGGATCACGAAGTCCATTGGGAATATGAATCTGTCAACCTTGAATGGAACATCAAACAAGATCCCCACAGGCTTCTTCACAGTATGGTCTGCCATCAATAGCCGCATAGTAGTCGGAGTGGGGGCACACAAGCCCAGCTACTTGAACACAGCTAATGACATCAGATTGATGCTTGCTCCCAAGTCATAGAGTTCCTTTGAAAACTCAACGTCACTAATAGTACATGGAATGGTGAAGGAACCTGAGTCCTCTTTTTTCTGGGAAAGGACCTATGAGGTTATGGCACTACAATGATGCAAGTTACCCACTGGCTCATAGCTCATCAACCTTTTCTTGGTAACAAGGTCCTTCATAAATTTGACGTATCTAGGCATCTGCTCCAATGCCTCGACCAATGGTATGTCCACAGATAATTGTTTAAGCATAGGAAGAAATTTCTTAAACTTACCATTTTCCGCCTTCTTCCTCATTATTTGAAGGGACGGTGGCGGTGGTCGTGGGATAGCTGTATAGATCTGTGTAGCCCCTTGTTTCTTACCTTTTTCAACTTCAGGCTGCTTGTCACCAATTGGAGCCTCAATCAACTCAGCCTCTTCCTTAAGCTCTTGCTTAGAAACCTCATCACCATCATCAATCACGATCTTTTTCTTCCTTTGCATTTCAACTACAACCGGTAGAGGGGGATCAACTGTGGTCTTTCCACTCCTAGTCATCACACCATATAGTGACTATCATTCTTTGGATTTTTCACTATGCTGCTAGGTAGTGTTCCCTTTTGACTAGGGTTTAGGGATTCCAACAGTTGACCCAGCTGCTACTCTATTTGCTTGATGGTTGTGGCATGTGACTCAACTTTCTAGCCCATGCCAAATATATCTCCCCGAATGTATTTCAGTTGCTTCTTAGTAGATCTCACATTCTTGAGCATCTCATCCATAATTCTCTCTAATTTTGATGGTCCAACTTCACCCTCACGTGCATTAGGAAGCACATACAATCCTGTCCGGTCGTTGTGGTAACCATCATTCCTTCTCCATTCTCCCTCTCGCTCGCGACCTCGGCTCCTATATCTATATCCATTATAGTTGTAGTTGTCCCGGTATTGATTTCGACCTTGATTTTTGGAACCTTGGCGCCAAGTGTCTTGTCCAGACCCTTGGGCATTGGCTCGAAAACCTAGCACCTAATTGTCCAAGAAGTTCGTCTCCTCCTCAGAATCTAAATGTTCTGGCCCCAGTTCCTGATCTGAGCTCCCACTGCATTTACCTTTCTAGCCCCAGAACCCATGATATGCTTCGTGAGCAGGTCTAATAATGTACACATGCGGGCCAATTCCTGATCACGCTCCTCCTCCTTCTTTTGTTGGTCTATAGTCATACCAATAACATATGTACCCGCAACTACTTCTGCTTCCCTGGTGTGTTAGGCCCTGTTAGTCTTAGCCACTTTGTCAAGAATAGTGGTAGCTTGTTCCAACAAGTGACTTAGCAATGCTCCTCCAGCCACAGTATCTGCTACAATTTTAATGCTATTATTCAATGACTTGTAAAAAATCTCCAACAAACTGTCATCGGGAATTTTATGGTTTCGGCACTTAGTCAATTTCTTTTTAAATCTCAACTAGGTTTCATGGAGTGTCTCTGTTTTCAATTGTCAAAAATTGTAGATCTCATCCTTAAGTTGTAGCATCCTGGAGGGTGGGAAGAATCTCTCTAGAAAAGCCTATTTGAGCTCCCTCCAGTTGGTAATGGAGTCTTTGGGCAACTCTGATAATCACAAAATGGCCTCCCCAGATAGAGAGAAGGGGAAAAGTCTTAGGTATATTGCATCCTGACTTACACTAGGCAACTTGTACGCCTTGCTATTCCAACGAAGTTCATCAAGTGCGGGTTGGCATCATCTGCTGCATGACCACTAAACACCCCTTTCATATTCAACAATTGTATTATGGTACTAGTGATGTCAAACTTTGCCCCAGCAGGCAAAAGTGGTGGTACGATAGCTCCAGTTGAACTGACTTCATCGATATCCGGGCCATCCTCATCAAAGAACTTAGGGGAATACGTCTGGCCTTTTGTTTCCCCTTCCATGGCAGCCAGCATTTATGACCTCATCTTGAGCATCCTCGGCTTCCTGAAGTGTAGCTTTCCAAGCTAGCTCGGCTTGCCTAGCTTCTTCAGCAAGATAGGCCTCTCTCTGCTCCTGGTTTTCCATTCTTCGTAGTGTTCTTTCTATTTCAAGATTCAAAGGAATCATAGGATTTTCGCTCTGTCGAGTACTTGGCATTCACCAAGAAACAACCTGTGGGTGTCAAAAACAAAAAGAAAACGTAAATAAGAAAATAACAACTAAGAGTTAAGCACAAGCAATTAATCTAATCTTAAGTCGTATTCTCCACAATGGCGCCACTTTTTGATAACGCTCAAACTCACACTCCTGACAAAGAATGGAGCGGACATTGTCAATAAAGAACTCAACAAAGGTTGGGTCGATCTCAAAGGGAATATGGTAAAAACTAGACTAATGCAGGTATTTAAGCTTTTAGGTCTGTTATCTCCAAAATTGGGGGGTTTATAGAAAACAATTGTGAAACAAGATTTAAAATCAGTATTGTTTATCAAAGTTTGCAATTAACTAGGGTAAATGTTCCCTATGGGTTCATAACTACTTCAGGTTTATGCTCATGATCTATCCCGATGCTTACTTGTAAAACTGATAATTAGAGTTCATCCAAACGACTGGTTCGTCTCTATTTTATGACTATACTCAATCACCTGGTTAGGTCTCATGAGTGATTTCAATTTAACCATTATCAATTTATTCCAAATTAACTCTCCTATAACCGCAAGTTATGCAATGATCATAAAAGTTAAGGCTTTCTTGTAATCCTCTTTTCCTATTCTCTACTTCTCTAGGTTCAAGAAAGTAAAGAATTCGGTCAAGTCCTAATGTGCGCTTCGTTAAGAAACATTAAAGATGAAGAGAATGCAATACAATCTTTTAGCATTGGTTTTGAATCACTTTGTGTAACCCTAGTTTGTTAATCCACCATGGTTACCACAATTCTAGTTGTGGAGGTTTTAGCCTCTCATAATTGTAAGATTATGATTAGTATTCATAGACAAACACATAATTAAATACTTACAATGATGATTGAAATAAAATATGCTTTGAATTTTGCAAATTATGAACAAATTCAAGAACAATTGAGAAAATCCAAGTTAAGGTCTAAGGAATTGCTATCCAATATTGTCAAAAATGGATTACAAATTGATAATGAACATCTCATGAACTCCATATGAATGTATTCTGAACTAAAAGAAACCTAAAAAGTATTTATACAGATAATAAATTTCTTTTCCTGAGTTAACAGGGAAATATCCAAATCTGGCACCGACTCTTCATACGACTCCTCATATGACCCGTAATAGGATTATACGAGTCGTGCCTTGTCTCATACATCCCTTAGCTTCTGTATAATTTGGTAAGTGTTGGCCTCAGGTACAACTCTTAACATAATCCCACGAGTCGTACAATCAAGTCGTGGTTTGATATTGAGAACTCTAGCATCTTCTGAAGATTTCTACCAGTGTCTTGGTATGCCTCGTACCTTGCTCCTACGACTCGTAACAGCGTATCGTAACATGAGATCTTCCAAGTTCCAAAAATCTATGAAGTTCTCCACGGCTCCTGATATGGGTCATAGGTAGATGTTACGATCTGTAAGTGCAACCCGTACCAGGAGACTTCAACTGTGCAAATTTCTCTGGAGTTTTCTACGACTCAAGTTACAGCTCGTACCAGGATGGTATGACTCGTACTGAGAGTTGCACTTTGCCTTGTACCAATCTTCTGGACGTCTCCACGAGTCTCATTACGGCTCGTACCGAGATCCGTACTTGGCCCAAAATCTACAACTTTATGCAACTTCTACAATTTTTTACTCCAACACCTATTTTCCCTAAAAACAAAGTAAAAGAACCTCATATCCATATAAACATACCTAAGTCCATGCTATTTTTCCAGTTTTAAGCATCGAAAGTACTGTAAACTCTCAGCACATCATGAATTCAAATGATTTCAAAATAGTCTAACAATTTCAAGAGAAAAGTGGGATTTTTACGATCTAATAATGGGCTCAAGCTCAATAGTTGATTTTTAAAAACATTTTTGGGCATTTAAAGAAGTAAGGACCAAATTTTTAGAATTTATCAAATCGGTTTGGCTAAGTGGTAAGATCGAAAATTAACAAAATGGATAATTTTTCGAATCATGGCCTAAGCAAGACAAAAGGCAAGAATTTATCAACTTTTCCTAAAACAAAGTCTCAAATACTTATCGCATGACCTGGGGGATCTTCCATATCCATTTAGTTCTAAGCAAGAAAAGTCATGAAAAATTGAGAAGTTGAATTATACATTCAGTTCAAAATCTAGAACCGTGAACTTTTTCAAGGAATGAACACTTACTTTGAAGAAATACCCAAAATTATAAGTTAATTCATAAAGTTGAATTGACGAAGTAATTGAAAGGCTAAAATAAATAAACCTTTTTCAAACTCCTTTTTTTTAAATAAGATACACCGATTTTTAGCCACAAATGCTTAAATCCACCAACCAATCATATTTGCAGATTTTTCGAGATGTTTAACACTTTCCTCGGGAGATCACTAGAACCCTTATGCCATGCTCCACCTTGGGAGGCGTAACTGGCACCTTATGCCACACTAGAACCTGAGCAGACATAGCTGGGCATAAGCACATCTAGTGCCTGCCAGTAATACAGAATCAAGAAAACAAATAGTTATATCTCAGTTGTAAACACAATCTCAGGCCGACAGGGCCACACCGCAAACCTGTAAAGAAACAGCTAACCCATCAACCACAATAATAAAAGGATACTATGTGGGCCGACAAGACCACCGTGTTGTCTAAGTCATAACAGACGAAAAAAAGGCATTCATATATGAATTATAGATGATAAGGCTACTAACTAATAGCTAAACTAGGCCCCACATGGCCAACACACAAAATATAGCATATATAGGCCCCACATGGCCAACAACGCATAATTAGCTAGGAACTGAAGACTATGGTCTGCAAGCCTCAAGAGTGAAACATATTGGTCGAGACAGGGCCCCGGCGTACCCAAAATCTATATAATAAAGGACAAGAAAACCTCTACTACCTGGCAACCCTGGATGAAAGGAGCTGACCAATTTGCTGACTTTAAAAAGCTGCAAAATTAGGTCTTGAAACCTGTCTGTCTAAACCTGCAGGCAAGTATGCAGCGCCCCATGTGTGGGCATCAGTACAATATGTACCAAATATGTAAGGCAGTAATAATAACTGAATAGCAGCTGATAAGGAACTGAAAGTAATCAGTGAAAAGGAGCATAAGTTAACCTGTATGCTTTTATAACCATAGTCTACATCTAGTAGACAACTTATACAACTAACAGCGTAAGTTGTACGGTTATACATTCATAAGTTATATCCAGCAAGCAAGTAAGCAAACAAGAACCTAACCTGGCCCCCATAAGCCTAGAAGGTACAATCATCACAAAAATAACCTACCTAGGCCACCATAAGCCCCGGCAGGCGTCAATCAGTCTATATTAGTACCCCTAAGGCCCTACAAGTAACTATAACTGGACATAACTGGTCTCTTGAGACTATATCCGAGCCTTCTGGGCTCCTGTAACTATATCTGAGTCATCTGGTGCAAATATAACTGAGTTCGGCCATTTCGGGTTGTCACGACCCGAACATAGGCCCGGATCGAGACACGGGACAAAGAACCCCGAGAGGCTCCAAGTCGACCCATCGCATGAACATGACATCTAAAACTCAACACGATAAAGCAGAAGTGTAACATACATATAACAGCGGAAGTCTAAAAATCTGATAACATCAATATCTGAATACATAACAACGATTTGAAACTAAAACCATACTATGTCTTAATAGCCTCTACATACTAATGAGTTGATGGGACAAGACCTCAACTAACTCACTAGAATTGAAACTAAAAATACTGAGAACAAACTGATAAAGTGTCCTCGAAGGATGAGGATTCACCAACTCTAGATGAGTAAGGCTAATTGGAGGATCTGGCTAATGGTGGAACTGAGCCTGAATATCCAAGCCTGTATCATTAAAATGATACAACATAGAGTATGCAGTCAGTACATGGAATATACCGAGTATGCAAGGTAAGTAAAACCGCTAAGTAACTAAAATCATAAATCATGCATATCATAAAACATAATCAAGATAAGATTCTGAGAGTAAGGCTTGCATGCTATTTTATAAAATAATGATCTTAACATAACTGAATATCATAACTGAATCAAATGACCCTAAGCTGAAAATTGATAATCATAAGTAAAACTAAACATTGGGCCAAACCTGCTGAAAACATAATATCATGACTGATGAACATGCATAACTGAAATCACGAGGAACAATGGGAGACTCGTCATATAACCGATATTACCACGATAGAGCTTACGTGGTCCCGACTATTACACTCAAGTGAGCAGAGCCGTTCAAAGCCTTGTCAAGGCTAAGGACGATACCATGATATTGATATCAAGCATAAGGCCCCTTGGGGGTAGGGGAAGCTCACGAGGGAGGTCCCAAAGTATATATGTAAACCTATATTGGCGTGTAGTTCTAAGGCACAGGGTTGACTGACCCTTAGCCTACTCGATGCTAGACACTACTCCCGAAAACATGCATATGCTCTCCATCATTTTTCAATAAAGATGACCATCGTCTAATGACGAAGCTGAATAATAACATACATGCATAATTTGAAATCATAACATGAGGAGCCTTGGGCTCAAACCATACCACAAGCTGAAAAGAGTGGGAGATTAGACTCCAAAGTCATACGGTAAGCTAATAACATGAAATTTAGGTAAATCATGAAACATACTTGATTATATAGGCTTGCCCAATATTTAAACATTCTTGAAATAGATTTTGATTATTTAAAACATTAATGTATACATGGGTAATTCACAATCATATTTTTTTCATATACTTCTTATCATAATTGAAAACATAGATCATAATCTCAACCTTTCATAAATTCTCTTATGATGGGCATCATAATTGTAAAACTAGAAAAAAAATTGTAATTAAAAACATTGTAAAACATGCCCATGAATCATAAGTTGAGAGTTCATAAACATTAATGCATGTTAAATATCTCATCATGCTTAAAATCATGGATCATAAGCTTGAATTTCCATAAAAACATGCATCATAGGGCATACTTTTCTAATAGCTTGAAAACATGAATTTATAATAAAATTGAGGATGAAATATGCCCATTAATCTTAAAACATACTTTGGAACATAAGGGAATTGGAGCCATAGACATATTATAGAGAATTTCATGAAATTGGGTTAAAACCCTAAAAGTTCTTAAAATCATACTAGAAAATTGGAATTCATAGATTCATGAGAGATTTGATAAGGGACAAGCATTCATAATCATAGGAACCTAAATTGAATCATGGAGAAACTGATTTCATGGAAGAACATGAAAGAATTCACCCACAAGTAGCTTAATCCTAAAACTCAAAAAATTAGAGCATGGAAGTGAGAATCATGAATACAACTTGAGAAGGGCGTGAGGGTGGAAGAAACCCCTCACTCATATACCTACATACCTAGATTGATGATCCCTTGACTTTTCTTGAAGAGTCTAAGAATATTTGAAGAGGTTGAAGAAGAACCCTAGCTCCTTTCTTGAGAGAAAATCCAACTATCGATCTTTTGGAGAGGGTGAGGATTTAGGCTAGGTTAATCCCTTAATATGATCTTAAGGAAACCCAGAACATCATCATTTAGGAGTTAGAAGCATATGAATTTACCAAAATTCCCTAAAACTATCAAAATAAAACCTGCAACTGGCAGTTATTACAACCAACAGTACAGGTCGTAGGTTGATTGTACGACTCGTACTAAGAGTCGTACAATGCATGTTGCAGCTTCACTAAATCGCTCATAACTTTTTACTCCGAACTCAAATTTTCACAAGTTTAGATGCCTTGGAAAGAAGACTCAAAGAGATTCAATTTGATATATTGAATCACCCAAAAACATTTTGTAACATGGGAGCTATGATCGATTGAGGTTCACCCTTATACGAACCAATACAAAAAACCCAATCAGTAAGAAGGCTCTCAACTCAACTTCATGCTAGAGGTTCCTTATGACCTTAATTTGTATCCAATGCACTTCTTACACTTTTAAAGAATATTAACACCTAGTTTCCATAAATTCATTGGGTGAAGGTCTATCCACATACCTAGAAGGGTTCCTAACTTAGCCCGAAGTCTGAGGCATTATAATATATCAAATCACGACTGAAGCAATGATTCGCACCATCATATTACGACCTCGTACCATGAGTTGTACCACCAAACTATGACTCATAGTTTCCTCCGATGACTAAAAAGTCCAAATTTCCCAACTCTTTGAATATTTCCACGACTTGTACCACGACCCGTAACTCCATCCTACGAGTCGTACTGTTACCCATACAATCATTCACCTGATAACTCCAAAGACCTGCTACAACTTCTGGCCATGATTCATACCCACATACTATGGCTCGTAGTGGGGACTCGTGATTGGTAAACAACTTATCTGATCTGGACCATGCATCTTCCTACGACCCGTACTTCCAACCTACGACTCGTAGGTTGAGTCGTACTAAAGTAAATTTTTCCAACTTTCCTGCTGATCACACTTCAAATCTGAGGTCTAGTCTTAGGAACTTTGGGGTATTACACAGAACCCCGTGTAATTCCCCAAAAACTCAAGGACTAGACCCGGGAGTTAAAATGAAGAAAATTGGAAAATCTACACCAGGTCACAGAACGAGTCATTCTGTGACCTATAGGGGTGACCATGAGTCATTAAGTGATTCATGGTGAGGACTTTGAACTTGATGAAAAATTTGGAAAAAAGGAGGGTGACCCCGGGTGTGACCATGAGTCGTGGTCAACACCACGAGTCGTGGGGTGACCATGGTCAGTTTTTGATTGGGAGTTGGAAAAGTCAGGCATGGTACTTAACAGGTCCTCACCACGAGTCGTAGTGTCGCCCGTGGTGACCTGTATGGGATTTTGGCAGTGTACCTCACGATTGTGACCATGAGTCGTGATCACTGGGAACGATCTGTTAGGTCCCTCGTGGGAGCCTGATGGTCAATTTTTCCTGCGAATTTCCTAAGGGTAGTAATTTTCCAACCTCCTAGAATCTAAACTACGTCATTTTGGTATATTTTAAGGGAATTTATAGG
>JACEIK010000810.1:188178-249138 GCA_018107945.1 Datura stramonium
GTGGTAGTTGTGCTAATGTGGTGAGTTCACACTTGGTAGATATGTTAGGGCTTGCATGCATGAAACACCCTAAGCCCTATAGACTCCAATGGTTGAATGACAGTGGTGAATTGAAAGTCAACAAACAATGCATGATTTCATTCAATATTAGTAGGTATGAAGATGAAACTCTTTGTGAAGTGATTCCTATGCAAGCTTGTCATATCTTGCTTGGGACGTCTATGGCAGTTTGATAGGCATACTTTTCATGATGGAAGAAAGAACGATATTCTCTTGAGCTTAATGGAAAGAAGTATACTTTTGCACCTTTAACTCCTTCTCAAGTGTTTGAAGATCAAAAGAGATTGCGGGAATTAATAGGAAAACAAAAGGGAGGGAATAAAAGTGAGCTTGAGGGAAAAGAAAAGAGTTCTGGCCAAGAGTTAGAAAAAGAGAGAGATGGCCAAGAGAGAGAAAAAGAGGGTGAAAACATAAACAAAGAGGTAAAAGAGCGCTCGAGTGGAAAAAAAGAAAATTTTGGTGAGAGGAAAGTGGCTAAAGAAAAGAAAAAAGAGAGTTTCTATATAAAAGCAAAGGAGTGTTTGAATGCAAGAAAAGAGGGACTGCCCATAATACTACTTACTTATAAAGAAGTCTTGATTAATTTTGAGATACTAACTTCTTCTTGTTACTTCTCTTTTGCAAAATTTTGCTGATATTTTTCCTGAGGATATTCCTAAAGGTCTACCACTTTTGCGTGGCATTGAGCACCAAAGTGAAAAGAGTGAGAAAGAGGAAGAAAATGAAGGTGAGAGTGAAGATGATGTAGAACTTCCTTTTAATCATAGTTTGATTGGGGTAGTTAGGAGGCTTATTCTATCAGTTTGGGAACTGATAGTGATGAACAAAGGGAGAATATATTCCATACTAGATGTGGGATAAAGGAGAAAACTTGTTCTATGATTATTGACAGTGGTAGTTGTGCTAATGTGGTGAGTTCACACTTGGTAGATATGTTAGGGCTT
Source organism: Datura stramonium (assembly GCA_018107945.1). Classification (NCBI taxonomy): domain Eukaryota; kingdom Viridiplantae; phylum Streptophyta; class Magnoliopsida; order Solanales; family Solanaceae; genus Datura; species Datura stramonium. The sequence goes on from JACEIK010000810.1 coordinate 189,183, forward strand.
GCATGCATGAAACACCCTAAGCCCTATAGAATCCAATGGTTGAATAATAGTGGTGAATTGAAAGTCAACAAACAATGCGTGATTTCATTCAATGTTAGTAGGTATGAGGATGAAACTCTTTGTGATGTGATTCCTATGCAAGCTTGTCATATCTTGCTTGGTTGTCTGTGGCAGTTTGATATGCATATTTTCATGATGAAGAAAGAATAGATATTCTCTTGAGCTTAATGGAAAAAAGTATACTCTTGCACCTTTAACTCCTTCTCAAGTGTTTGAAGATCAAAAGAGATTGCGGGAATCAATGGAAAAACAAAAGGAGGGAATAAAAGTGAGCTTGAGGGAAAAGAAAAGAGTTTTGGCCAAGAGTTATAAAAAAAAAGAGATGGCCAAGAGAGAGAAAAAGAGGGCAAAAACATAAGCAAAGAGGTAAAAGAGGGCTCGAGTGGAAAAGAAGAAAATTTCAGTGAGAGAAAAGAGGCTAAGGAAAAGAAAAAAAGAGTTTCTATATAAAAGCCAATGAGTGTTTGAATGCAAGAAAAGAGGGACTGCCCATAATACTACTTACTTATAAAGAAGTCTTGATTAATTCTGAGATACTAACTTCTTCTTTACCAAGTAGTGTTACTTCTCTTTTGCAGGATTTTGCTGATATTTTACCTAAGGATATTCCTAAAGGTCTACCACCTTTGCGTGACATTGAGCACCAAATTGACTCTGTACCTAGAGCCCAAATTCCAAATACGCCTGCTTATAGAAGTAATCCTAAAGAGACAAAAGAGTTGAAAAGATAAGTTGAAGAGTTACTTGAAAAGGGCTTTGTACGAGAGAGCATGAGTCCTTGCTCTGTTCCTGTTATTGGTGCCCAAAAAGGATGGATCTTGGAGGATGTGTGTGGATTGTTGAGCTATCAACAAGATTACGGTAAAGTATTGTCATCCTATTTCTTATTTTGTTGATATGTTAGACTAATTGCATAGGTATAAAAAAATTTCTAAAATTGATCTAAAAAGTGGTTACCATCAGATTCGAATGAATCTCAGAGATGAATGGAAAACTGCTTTTAAGACCAAATATGGGCTTTATGAGTGGTTAGTTATGCCTTTTGGCTTGACTAATGCACCCAACACTTTCATGAGATTGATGAATCATATTTTTAAGGATTTTCATGGAAAGTTTGTGGTGGTTTATTTTGATGATATCTTGATCTTTTCTAAAAATCTGGATGAGCATGTTGAACACCTAAAACAAGCTCTTGAAGTTCTTAAGAAGCAACAATTGTTTGCTAATCTCAAAAAGTGTACCTTTTGTGTGGATCGTGTGGTTTACTTGGCTTTTGTGGTCAGTTCCAAGGGAGTTGAAGTTGATGAAGAGAAAATCAAGGCAATCAACAAAAGAATGGCCTAAACCTAAGAGTGTAACTGAGATTAGGAGTTTTCATGGGCTTGCTAGTTTTTATAGGAGGTTTGTTAGAGATTTTAGCACCATTGCTGCTCCTTTGACTGAAGTTATTAAGAAGGACAAGGTTTTCACATGGGGAAAAGAACAAGATGCTGCTTTTAACTTATTAAAATAAAAATTATGTTATGCTCCTCTTTTGCAGTTGCCTGATTTTTTTAAGTCTTTTGAGGTTGAATGTAATGCCTCAGGAAGAGGAATAGGTGTTGTTTTAATGCAGGATTCCAAGCCCATTGCATACTTTAGTGAAAAAGTTGAGTGGAGCTACATTGAACTACTCAACTTATAACAAAGAGCTATATGCTTTGGTCAAAGTTTTAGCTACAAGGCAACATTATTTGTGGTCTAGAGAGTTTGTGGTTAAGATTGACCATAAATCCTTAAGATACTTTAAAAGCCAAGGTAACCGAAATCGTATGCATGCAAAATGGGTTGAATTCATTGAAACTTTTCCATATGTGATTGCTTACAAGCAAGAAAAAGAAAATGTGGTTGTTGATGCACTTTCAAGAAGATATGTCTTGGTCTCTACTCTTACTTCTAAATTAATGGATTTTGATCAAATCAAGGGCCTTTATGCTAATGATTCTGATTTTGGCAAGATTTTTACAGAGTGTAAGTTGGGTCCGTATGAGCGGTTCAATCTCCAAGATGGATTCCTTTTTAAGGAAAATAAGTTGTGTATTCCTAATAGCTCTTTGCGTGAATTATTTGTTAGGGAAGCACATTGTGGTGGGCTCATGGGACACTTTGGAGTTCCCAAAACTTTGGATATACTTGTTGAATATTTTTTTTGGCCTGGCATGCAAAAGAATGTTGAGAAAGTGTGTTCCCAGTGTCTTGAATGTAAACAGGCCAAATCAAAAGTGTTACCACATGGTATTTATACTCCTTTACCTGTTCCTACTTCTCCTTGGATTGATATTTTCATGGATTTTGTGTTAGGCCTTCCTAGAACTAAACATGGTAAAGATAGTATATTTGTAGTGGTAGACCGATTTTCAAAAGTGGCTCATTTTATTCCATGTTTGAAGACTAACGATGCATCACATGTGGCTGATTTATTTGTGAAAGAAGTGGTTAAATTACATGCTATACCTAAAACTATTATTAGTGATAGGGATGCTAAGTTTTTAAGCCACTTCTGGAGAGTTCTTTGGGGAAAATTGGGGACTAAATTGTTATTTTCTACATCTTGTCACCCGCAAATTGAAGTAGTTAATAGGAATTTAGGGAATATGTTAAAGGTTGTTTTAAAGGGAAAACTAACCTTTTAGAAGGAACATTTGCCCATGGTAGAGTTTATCTATAATAGAACTATCCATTCTTCTACTGGTAAGTCTCCTTTTGAAGTTGTTTATGGATTTAATCCCCTCACCCCCCTTGATTTGCTGCCTTTGACTACTAATGATATTGTTAATCTTGATGGTAGGAAGAAGGCTGAAACGATGAAGAAGATTCATGAACAAACAAGGCTTGCAATTGCACGGAAGAATGAACAAACTACCTTAAGAAGAAATAAGGGGCGAAAATCTGTTATTTTTAAGCCATGAGATCTAGTGTGGGTACACTTTAGGAAGGAAAGGTTTCCTACCAAAAGAAAATCCAAGTTACACCCAAGAGGAGATGGTCCATTTGAAGTCCTTGAAAAGATTGGAGACTGGTTACAAACTTGATCTTCCTGGTGAATATTAAGTTAGTGCTACCTTTAATGTTGCTGATCTTTCTTTATTTGACGCACATTGAATTCGAAGACAAATTCTCTTGAAGAAGAGGGGAACGATAACATCTATGGATACTCATCATCAACTAAGGAAGCTTTGGAAGTTCCAAGAGGACCCATGACAAGATCCCAAAAAAGAAAATTTGAAGACCAACTTAATGGGTTGGAATTAACTATTAAAAAGTGTCTTTTGACGGAAGAAGATCTCAATCCCAATGAAGATATTTTCTCCAAGTCTTACATCTATTTGAAGGCCCAAATTAAAGTCCAAGAGGAGATGAAATGGAGCCCAAATCAACCCTAAATGGAGAAAATACTGCAACATTTTTTAAATTAGTTTCATAGAATTAAATTTAAAATTGTTTTATTCTATGTTAACTCCTAAGACTTTGTGTGTGGCATCCTTCTACGCCATTTAACAGTTGTTTTATTCTATGTTGACTTCATAGGATAATGTATGTGGTAGTTTTCTAGGTCCTAGGAAGTATCATTTTCATTTATGATATCTTTTGACCAACCCCTTCTTCACTACTATATAAAAGGGTCTTTGTTCATTCATGAAGATCAGATTTTAAATATTAATATAATTGAGAGTTCTTTTGAACCTTTGTGGAAGATTACTTTTGGATTTATCTTGCAATCTAACTAGTTCATAGTTAATGGTAGTAAGATAATTCTTTGTTATATCTTTGGTTTCTTCTTGGTATTCTTAGAAGGCGATAAGTACAGTTATTAATTGTTGTCTAACGTTACTCATGAAGCGGTCAAGATCCGATTCTAAACTTGATTAGTTTCTCAAGTAAAGACTTTTGGTTTACCTATAGCCAATTCGTTGTTACTTGAATCTTGTCAAATCCATATCTCTTAGTTCTTGTTTAGTCTTTTCAATTAGTTTTCTAGTTTTGCTTCCGTATTTATTTTAAGTTCATATTCTAGTTTTGGGATTCCCAACCTTTGTGTTATCATGAAGTTGCGGCAACAACTCACCATAGTTGCTGCAACAACTTCTAAAGTTGTTTAATTTTTTCGCAGAAGGTGAAGGGGCGGAAAGTGAGGTGAATAAGGTAGAGGAGAAACTAGTGAAGATGGTGGTGATAATAATAGAGAAGGAGGGATAGTGATAATGAGGAGGTGGTGGAGAAACAAAGGAGAAGATGTTGATGGTAGTGGAGGATGAGGGGTAGTGATGGCAGCGGATGAGGAAAAGGAGATGATGGCAATGAAGGAGGAGGTGGAGAGCAGTTAAGGGAGGAAACTAGGAGGAAGAGAGAGCTGGGGTGGCGGGAGAAGGGAGTGGTGAGTAGAGGAGATAGAGACTTTGTGTAAATAGCAAACTTACTTTTAAAATTATCACATTTACTGAATGATTAAAACTTGTGTTATTTTTTTAATTTTAAAACATTTTATCACCTTTAGTTCAATATTCAAGGACCGACGATACTTTGATACAATTAATAATGGGAAAATGGTCAAAAATACCTTTCTAATTTTGTCTATTAGCTAACTTTAGCCCTAGTTATATTATAGGGTCAAATATACCCTCACCGTTAACAAAGTAAACAAAAAAGTCCCTCAATTAGATGAAATGCCCCAAATTAATTTAGAATATCCGATTTTAATTAATTACCCATTTTTTCTTTTAAACCCGAACTCAACCCACTAAACTAAATAAACTCAACTCAAATTAAATTCCAAAACTCATGTTCTTCATCTCCTCCGTTAAAACTCCATGGTAGCTCCACCGAACTTCCTCCATTGGAGTAAACAAAAAAACTTTATTTCTCGGGATCAAGTAATCTACTTGGTCTTCCAGCCAAAAATACTCTGTGGACAACATAAGAAATGCCCAATTTAACCTCAACACGAGCTTGTCCGCATTATTAATCCACTGCGCACATTAGCACCTACTCTGCTGTGAATCCAAACGTTAAAACCGCCTCTTCTTTCTCTCTATATGGCTGCCCCATATATATATGTACACTACGTAAACTAAGCCAACACAAATATAAAGAAAAGGCAGAAGCTTGAAAGATTAACAATCCCTATGAAACCCTCTTTCCTTCTTCTTCTTTTTCTTCTTCCCTGAAGTCTACTTCTTCATAGCAAAGTGAAAGAAATAGAAAAAAAGAAGGAACTTTGTTGAGTCTTGATTGGAGACATTATTCTGTTTGTGTTGTTTAGAGGGAGCAATTCAATAGTAAAAGTAAAGCATTTTTATTTAATAGTAAAAATAAAGATTTTTTTTAAAATTCAATGGAGGAATTGACGGAGGTAGCATGATGTTTTAACGGAGAAGATGAGTTTTGGGAATTAACTTTAATTTGAGTTTATTTAATTTAGTGGATCAGGTTTGGATTTAAAAAGAAAAATGAATAATTTAATTGGAATAGAATATTTTAAATCAATTTAAGGTATTAGGATATTTTTATTTATTTTATTAACGACGAAATATATTTGACGTTATAACATAAGTAGGAGTAAAATTAATTAATAAAGGAAAGTAGATAGAATATTTTTGAGCCTTTTCCTATTAATAATTATGTATAGGAAATGCAATTTCTAAAAATTCCAAAAGAATGAGAGAATAATGTCACGTGTTCTAAGAGGAAAGCGGAAGATAAATGCAAGGAGCCACCATTTATGCTTGTCACCAGGTCTTAGATTCAGGCTTCAACCCTCCTCTCTCTAGCTACCTCCCGTCCTGTTCAAGATTTCAAAACAGAATCTCATATAGTCATTCTGGTATGCTCATACTCCGGCTTACTCTCTATTGTTAAATATTTGTGTGTTTTCCTTAAACTATCACTCATGTTGTGGCTACAAGCTGATCTTTATACACACACGTTACTGTGAGGGCATCATCTTTTATCCCTGAAGGTCCACTTTTTTTCCCAATAAAGCCCTAAAACCCCCTTTATGAAAATCTCCATTTTATGTATTTCTGATTGAGTCTATTTTTTCCTTGGTTCTTTTTGTTTTTATGTCTGACCCTTTTTGTGTTGATGTAGTTGAAGATGGAAAGTGAGAACCCAGCTCCAAACCCTGCGGCAGATCAGCTTCCAGAAGCAGAATCATTGCCAGATGGTTTCGTGGGGGACAGCTCAAGTACTGACCCAATGGCTCCAAAAACACCACAACCTGAGCAGGAAAAACTGAGCCAGGAGGTGACTGATTATAAGGAGGAAAAGTTAGTTGATCCCCATTTAAATGCATATGAAGAATGTGACGGTAGCCAGTGTAAAAGATCACATGCCAATGTGGGAGAGGAGGATCAAGTTAGAGTGAAATGTCAGAACATGGAGAACTGTAAGTATCTTTCTCAGTGAGCTTATTGCGCAGTGAAATTTATGTCTAGGATTGGGAATTTTATTTTCACGGCTAAAAGTATTTGTGTCTGGGATTGGAAATAGTTAGATTATCAGTTATTGGAGCGTTACATGAAAAGATTAACTCCATTCTGGTTTACATTGACTTTAAAATGGATCATGTTGGTCAAATGAATAGTTATGGGGATGGAAATTTGTAGAGATAAGGGAAAAAAGTGACAGAGATGGAGAACTGAAAGGAAACAGTTACAAATCTTTAAGCAGTTCGAAAACATTGGAGGATGTGACCGTTTAATAGACCATCTGCTGTTCTGTTTGCTTGAATAAGAAAATTCTGGAGCTTCAAAAGCATGTTATAGGGGTAGCCCGGTGCACTAAAGCTCCCGCTATGCGCGGGGTCCGGGGAAGGTTCGGACCACAAGGGTCTACGCAGCCTTACCATATTATACAGCTTCAAAAGCATGTTATTTTTTTCAGAAATCATCCTGTGAAATGAAAAATAAACTGACCTTCATATGATCTTATCAGTGTTAGGTTAAGTGGTAAATTCTATGTTCCAAAGAGATATCCATTAGAAAATAAAAATGGCTGATAACATTTTAAATGATGATGTTCATTGCTTCAAAGAAATGTGTGATACGGTTTCTTTTGTGGTGGCATGTCTGAATGGATATAGGCTTGCATGTACCATGATATTCAGCTCTTTGCTTCTTCATGATGTTTCTGCTTGCGTTGTTGCATCTTAGGTTATTTAAAACTTAAATTAGTCTGCTCTAAGTGATACTTCTTTTCCCGCAGCTGGAGGAGACCCAAGCCAAAACATTTCAGCTGTCAAGGAGACATCATTACCAGAGAGTGTTGAAAACAAAAAAGTAGTCAGTAAACATCAATATCATTTTCCTTATGTATATATGTGTTCCTTAGCTATCAATTTTCCTGTCTCTTGATCAACTCTAGTCATGTTTCTGCATAAACATAGTAAACCCTTCATTTCTCGAATTGGATCCTCTGGTTTCCTACCATATGGAGTAAAACGACTATTTCTCTCTTTTTGGGAATGTGCACTGCCAATGCTAGCCTCTTTTGTGATCACCTTTTTGACAAATTGGTTGTCCTGCTATGTTAATCGTCTTCCCCATATTCCAGCTTAATCTTTTGTACAACTTCTTAGTTTCTTATTGTACACCATTTCCAATAGTTCTTTCTATCCACTCTCTACAGGTCCTTTATTCTTTCTTTCATTTCAGTCATAATGTGCTTCGACGGGCTATTTGAACCACGATTTGATTATAAAGTAACTTAAGCATAGGTCACGATGATGAGAGGAAAACCGTGTTAGTAATTTGTTTTGATGAATTAACCGTGTTATAAAATTGTATTTCTTAATCAACACTAATTGGAAAATAGGAGGAAAAAACGTCAAACTCAAAGGGTGTGAAACTTAGCGTTCCCTCACAATTGCGAAAGGAAGTCTCAAAACGCGAAGATTATTTGAGAAGATGCCAGTGGAGAGGTTCATTGAAGTTAGTCAGACATACTAGAATCTCAAAAAAGCAAAGGTGAATACTGGAGAAGCAGAGGATTTCAACTAGAATGGTGGGAAGGACAAGAATGGTGTTCTTTGAATCAAGGTTCTTCTTCGCAAGAGTTTCTGAGTTGTCATGACATTAGTAAATGTAGAAAAAATTATGTGTTAACTTATTCATATCTTAAAGAGATCTCTTCGACAAATCTTTTTGTGTGATGGCCTTATTTCTCACCTTTCTTTTCTTGCTTTTTGGGCTTAAAGATTTTATGAATCATAATCCCTCTCTATCTAAAGATTAGATAGGTTTAAAAGGATAGTTTTGCAGTTAACTAAGAAGACAATCAAATGATTTTGAAAGAAAGCAAAACTAGATGTAAAACAAAGAGGAAAGTTATCAATTGAATGAAGATCACATGTTATACTATATTCAACTAAATAGATATCGACATTTTGATACCAATCCATTGGGTCCTAGCATATCCGAACACTTCTGTTTTACCCTATGAAGAAATAAAGAAGTTATTGCTATTGTTAAAAACACTAGGCTTATTGACGACAAAAAGAAAGAGGAAAGATTCAAATTTGTTATAAAGGGGTGCCTGGATTTACATATCGACAAACTTGATTCATTTTTAGCTCTAGTAGTGGTTCAATTGAAAACAGAAAACTACCCAATTGGAGAAAATGCTACATACAAATCTTACTTCCTGCAGACTAAGATTCCGTTTCAAGTCCCAAGGGATTCAATCCAAACACTCATAGACTTTTAGATTTCGAGGATCAATAATGTAATAAAGTTATTGTTATAGAAATGAAATTAAAAGAAAAAATGGTGAATAATAAATACAAATAAAAGAGAAGCAATAGGAAGAAATGGAAAAATATAGAAGAGAAAAGTCAATAGTAATCATATGTTTAGTGCAATACCAGGGGTGTAGAGGTTGTTCGATTATTGAAGTCAGAGTGTGTGACTGAGTTTTCTAATAAGAAAGAAAAGAACTTCTTAGTTTCGTTGGAAAATACATAGTCGAGTTCCTCTAAAAAACTGAAGTTGAGGGGGAAAAAGGGAGAAGGGTCATCAAAGTATTATATGCTTGCACCGGAGAGTGTGGCCTAGTGGTCAATAAAGTCAAAGAGAACCATGAGGTCTCATGTTCAAATTCCTGTGAAGCCAAAAAATATTAGGTGATTTCTTCACACTTGCGTAAGTATTAGTGGATAGAGTTATCCGATATCTGTGCAGGTGGGAGGTAGCAAGTATCTAGTGAAATAATCAATGTGTGCGCAAACTTTCTTGGACACCGTCAGACTAAAAAGTATTACAAACTCTCCCCGAGTGTTGCTATCAACACATTCCACCATGAAAAAAAAGAAAAGAAAAACCAAAACATGTTTGAATCAAGCTCCTAATGCTTCCTTGCTTATATTCGAGTCAAAAAATATCTCCAAAGGAGTAAGAACTTTGTAGAATCACTTTTAAAGATTCAATATCCTTAAGAGTCTTGCTAGTGCCTTGGACTTGCATCCGAAAGGGAAAATATACGGAGGATGGAGGAATGTAGAACATACATAGTCCTACTATATTTTTCAAAACTTCAATATTCAGGGGTATGTTTCTATCAAAGTTAGGAAGGACGTCATTATAATTCTTAAAATCACAGAGGATGTGGGATGGGTTGATATTGCAAATAAAATTAAGAAATTTGTTGACAAAGCAAAATCAAATGTTATCTCTCATGATACTGATCAAAGAAAATGGAGCAATTCTCAAGTGAAGGAAATTAAGAGGTGGTCCTTGGAGAATGTAGAAATGCTGTCGAAAGAGATGCTATAAATCAGATCTTAGAATACAAATAATCCTTCGAAAATTCAGAGTTCACTACCTACACATGCATAATTAGTGTCACTATAAATAGTAATCATGTCAGCTACTCGTAAATTACATACTTACTATTTCAATACGTTGCAAGTATCGGTTACTCATTTTATTGCTTGTAATTAACTTTCCATCTTAGTAGTTACCACCATGTGGTTTATGTTCTTCAATTCCACAAACTCTCTGAGCTGGTCTTAAGGTGAACTGGAAAATTCCCCCTTTATTACTAGGGCTCACCCTTCTAGTGATTTGGCTGGAAAGTGGTACGAAGAACAGTCTAGCTTGCCCTAGGGTGCTTCTTTTCTGCCTTTCTTTTCATTTCCCCCATTACTCACAAAAAATGAGTTTTGTGTTTTCTGTTTCTTTGCTTGCTATCAAATTTTATGATGTTTCTTATATCAAGTCATATGGAGGTTCCCTTCTTTTCTGAATGTTTTGTAACTTCACTCTTTTGGTTATATTCATGTGTTAGGAAGCCTCTGAAACCAAACGGAAGACAGTAAAACGCACCTTTAAGTCTGAAAAAGAGTTTCTGGAATTCACTTTGAAATATCAGCAGGTTCTTGCAGAAAGAGATTCAGGTGTCCAGTTATATTACTAATTTGCTATTTCTTCAGCTTTGGGCTTCCTTCATTTCATAGTTTGTTTTCCCTATTTCCTCTGGACATGGATTTATTATATTGTTTCGCAGGCAATAATAATTTATTGGGTTAGATGTCATATGTTGAGGCCAAATGCACACACAAGTATATGTGGTTGATAGTGATAAAATTGAGTATCGTCCCACAAAGACTTGTTAAACTAATGCTAATTATTTATTCAAGCGACTTCCCAAAAGTGATGTTGATTAACTAAAAAGACTAGTAAGCTAGAAAATATGCAAGTAAGAAAATAAGTAAGCAAACTTAGAGACCAAATTCTATAAGAAAAAATAATCCAGGGCTATGGGTTAACTACCAATCCTGTTGAGTTATTCACTTGAATTAAATAGTTTATTTATCTGGTTTATTGATTGACATGGATTATATTGCTCATAAGAATCTCTCTGGTTCTTACTCACCTGTTCGAGTTAACCTAATGCCCTATATGTCTATGGAATTAGAATTAACAAGAACACATTAATAATTCTTGTATAGTAACCAAGCAAGACGATTAGGTATATGTCTATCCTAATTGTGGATCTGTTCCCTGATGCTCAGGTTCAAGAACTTGCTCTATTTAATTCTATTGCAATCTAAAATTCCACTTCCGAGTTCAAATTCTAGATTCGTAGATTCAATAGTTGACCAAACAATCAATAATTAAGCTCATGATTAAATAAATATACCAATACGATAATCAATATAATGAATTCAAACTTCAAACATCAACATTCATGTAGTACTCTAACCCTAGAACTAAGAAATTATAAAATTGAAGGTAATAAAAGAGAAGAAAAACTTGTGTCGAATTTTCTCCCAGCACTGTTGCATTTCTTGATGTGTTCTCTGTGTCTCCAACGTGAATACTTTGTTGCATGATATTGTTCCCAACAAAGATGTCCAAATTGTGATTTCCCCCATAATTTGCAGTAATCACCACTATCCACATCCAGGACTCTCCATGTTGTACCTCCACAACCATTTTGTTAGCATGCTTTTATTTTGCAAAGTTAGATCTTTTAGGCTCAAGCCTTCGAGCTTCTTAGGTAGAACTACTCTTGTCTATTTTACTAGATGAAACTTGTGGTTTTCACTATTTTCTTCCCATAAGAAGGGTCTTCTGAATTGATCCAATCCCTTTTGCACTTTCCCTAGAATAGGAATGTGATGCTCCGACCCTGGGCCTAGACGTGGCCGGCACCCGATGTCATTCCTAGCCCGAGTGAACCACATACATGGCATAAATCATAGAAAATTCGTCTAACATAAGCGGAATATCAATAACTTAAAGCTTTCAAAAACAGGAGTACTTAATAATTAGAAAAGGCATGCCAAGTTTACATCATGAACATACTGGACTCTTCAGCATAAATAATCTATGAAGCCTCTAAAATAATGGAATAAGCTGTTTACCGGGGCAAGACACCCAACGTACCTCTTACTCAAAAACTAGTAAAGCTGAATATGATAACTAAGCTCAAAACAAGCAAGGCTCACCAAAAGCTGAATATGAGAATCCTAACATGCAACTCGATCATTGGTCTGAGTACCTGAGTCTGCATTATTAAACAATGCAGCTGCAATGCCCCCGACAAAAGGGATGCAAGTACATATAGAATAGTACTGTATGCAAAATGGTTGAATAAAACATGAACATATCTGAAATAGAAGGACAACTGAAAAATATTGACATAGCATGAAGGAATCAAGAATCCAAAATCAATGGTTAACCTTATTAGATATCATTTGTCATCATTCATTAGTTCATTATTGGAGGTTCTTACTTTAACCGACTTAAACCACCATGCATAGACATGGAGTCCGATCTTTGCTCGATCAGCTAAGCCATCTCATATCTTGACGGGGTATGAGACATCCATAACATAGTTTGCTAACAAGGATCCATAACAGCCCATACCAGGGGCGCATAAGGAGTCACTTGAACCAATGGAAACGATCCATAACCTATGATGTCATACAAGTTTCAGGCACGAATGCCTTCTCGATTGATGCTACTACTCCTATTCATTACGTAGTGAGGTTAATCAAAGTCATCATTTAGCATTCAAGCTCATAATTCATAATTCGTCATCATGTCACCTCATAGTTCATAATCGTCAAGATACATTTAAAATTTCATATTCAATCATGTCATGTTCATAGCTCGTAAAAATCTTTAAGGTTTCTCTTTTAGAGAAAAATCATAATATATAAAGTTGAACTTTTCATAAAACGATTCATGGAACTCATGTAATAAACAATAGAGATCATAAAACATATGTAGGAACTCATGGGAACTCAAAACCTCATAATCATAGACATATCATACTTGACCTTAGCCCTTAACATTCAAAAAAAGGGTTTTGCATAGACTTTCATGGGACATGTTGTAGAGAATGAAACAAAGTGTTCCGACACGTGAGGTAGCGTTGCATACCTTAATTGCAATCAAGCAAATTGGAGAATAACTCACGTCTTGATGAGGAATGCTCAAACTTCTGTCTATAGCTTTGGGGTGAGGTTTTCCTTGAAACCCTAAGAAGGTAAAAGGTAATCTTTACATATACTATCATAAAAACCCCATTGAATTGCCCGGAAAAGTTTAGAATATGCGTACCTTGAGGTGGGAGGATTTGGAGAGGAGAGAGGTGAAAAAGTGGAAGAAAAAGTCGGATTTCACGTATTTATTAGGGCTGTGTAGAGCAACTTACAGAGGGCCTGTCTCCAATTATGGTGCCAACTGCCGTAAAACTGACTTACGGTCCGGAAGTCTAAGCCAACCATGATACTTTCTATCCACGGTGCCAGTTACGGCCCGTAGAATTAATCTGCGGTCCGTAGATCAGACCGTTTGTCAAACTAGGAATTTCCTCTCTCTGAAGTTCAATCTACGGTGCCAGATACTGCTCGTAGAATCTGTCTACGGCCCATATGTTGGACCGTCAGTCGATTCTAACTTTGCCCATCCTCTGAAGTCTCATTTATGGCGCCCAGGTACGGCCTGTAGAATTAATCTGCGGTCCACAAGTGGATAGGTCTTAATAGTGACTTAGAAAAATCTGGCATCCTTTGTACTTTGACATGGGGACCGTAAATACCTGCATAGTGATTTCAGTAACTCTCAATACTTTGTTATTTCAACTCTCGGGTACTTCCACACTTCGTTTAAATGCTTCACACACTACATATACTCCATAAATCACATGGATGACCACATTCCCATAATTAGGATCAATTTGAGTCGGCATTACTTGCTGAAAGTGAAGGGCATTACTTGCTGAAAGTGAAGGTGGTACAAGGAAATAGAGGTATAAAGTATGTTGGTATGCTATTCAGAACACTACTAACTAGTGTTACTTTGCCTCCAAAAGAGAGGTACTACATTTGCAAGGAAGCTAGCCTTTTCTCAAATTTCTCCACCACTCTATTCCAAATTTTTGATTATTTTGGATCTTGCCCCGAGTAGTAGATCTAGATGAGTAGTAGGGAATCTACCCACTCTGCAACTCTCCTAGCTCCTCCAAATTAGGGACTATGTTAACTAGATATGTAATGCTTCAGTCTATTCATGTGTAGCCCAAAGATAGCTTCAAAGTTCAGGAGTATGAGGCTGAGGTAGAGTACCTGCGATCTATCAGCTCCACAGAAAATAAGAGTATCATCTGCATACAGCAGATGAGAATCTTTACTGCAGAAAATTGGAGGAGACAGAAAGGATTTATATTAGTTGGTTTCTTTTGTGCAAGGAATATGGAAGATGTACCTCAGCTATTGGTCCATTGTAGGATAGCCAGAAATTGGTGACTTTAATGCTTAATTCTGTTACTGGATGAGGCATTATACTGTCAAGGCATTGCTTGACTGTTGAAGAGGCAAAATCAGTGTAGTAGAGAAAATAGAACATGCAATGTGGACCCTCAAGTAATTACATGACTCCCTTGAAGAAATCATAGCGCTTTTGAGAATTGAAAGGAAGGAACAATCATTAATTAAGTTACAGCTTTTAGAAAAAAATTTAAGTTAGAGATGATAGTGTTTCTTTTTGTATATTATTGGTGCCCACATGATACTCCAACGTGTATATATGACTTGCTAACTTCGTGAAAGGAATGTCTCGTGTGTGTTTCTGTTGGTGTATAACTCTTGTATATAGGATGTTTCCCTTTTTGTCAATAAACCATCCACTTGTCAAAAAAGCATATGTAGTTCCCTTTGGAACGGAGTTGCGGGGCTAAAAATTTATATTTAACTTTGCTCCATAGCAATACGTGTTGCTTTTCAACTGTTCAATTCATTATGATATTACTGTATTGATTTAAAATCTCATCAAAGTTGAGATTCAGATTTAAACTATGTATGGATGGGGTTAAATGAGGATGGTAGCAGAAGAGTTAAAAGTGGGGTTAACAATGTTTCCTTCATTTCATTAGGAAGTTACATTTGGAAATAAAGGAGGAATGGAAGTAAAATAGGAGGTGCTAACTCATTGACATGAACATACTGTTTCGGAGTTTGATGGGAAGGTGGAAGTAAAGGTCTTTTACTTTTTTCCTTCTTTACCAAACAACAGGATGGGTAGGATGACTAATACTACTTGTGGCAGTAAACAAATACGTTCCCTTCCCTGTCCTTCAATCAAACGCGGCTTTACCAACTAAGATTTATAAAATCTTTATTAATTCAGATTTAGCCGAGTGGAAGTCAAATTAAATTATTATGCAAGTATTCCAACGTATTCCTAATTTTGAGAATTAGATTTTTGTTGATAAAGTAATAAAATTTTATTGATAGTTGGGCAAACACCTGTATGCAAGTGGTATACCAAAAGTAGAGAACCTACAAAAACAGATGGTTCTCTATAGATGACACCCAATTGTTTATACATGCAGGAACCTCATGAGTGCACCATCTAAGAATTAGATGATAACTAGGTAATTTACTTCTCGAAGCTAGTATGCAGATATACAGTCTGTAGGCTAAAAGCTTTTCTATTTTGCAATTCAATAAAAATCCTTTTTTTTTTGTGTTTCACATTTTTATTGTTTATTTCACATCTGGGAGACTTGTTTGGTGTTCTAAAGCGAATGTGTTTTTGAAGCACATGTACCTTGTTGGAGGCAAAGCCATCCCACCAAGGCGCGTGCTTATGAACTGGCATAAGAACTACTCACTTCTTTCTTTCGTTTAATTCAGCTATTGCTGTTCGGGATAAACTGGAGTCATTGTGCCGTGAGTTGCAGCGTCAAAACAAAGTTTTAATGGTAAGATCTTTTGCATACTTAATAAAGGTTCTGTATATTCTTACGCGAGGAATTGCTTCACCAAAATCTCACTTCCAGCCTTAATACAAGAGGAATCTCTTTTTAGGTGTCTATACACCAGTTTTTACTCAAAAAAGAAGTGTCTATACACCATTTATATGGTGGCTCTTAGTTCTGGTAGTTTAGTAATTGCCAAGAGTATCAATGACTTGCTCTTTTACATAGCATATACAATTCCTTTGGCACATCCCATGACATTATTCCATCTTCTTGAAGTCTCTGTTACCTTTTTCTCCTTAACCACTAGCTATCTGGAAGCATCAAGTCTAAAGAGATTTTCTGAATTGTAATTTGTAACAGTGAATACTAGCAAGTATAAAGCCCAATGTCAGACTGCTTTACTAAATTAGGTTGGGATTATAAATATAGTACAACAGGGTTATTGTCATTAGTTGGTTGTCTCTTCTTTTCACAAAGTAGTTAGTGTCCCCGATTTTTCGTTAAACAGCACACTTAGAGCACTTACATTTCTAAACGACAGTCATTTAGATTATTATCTTTTAATTAGCTGACATTAGAGATAGCCATAGTTCTCTTTTCATTTTTTTCCCCAAAGTTTGTTAACTGGTTTGATTTCCAGTTCTCAAGGTTGTTATCATTTACATTTTGATATTCATAAATGCTACAGTGATGGGTTCTCTTCTCCTGCGGGGACTCTTCCCCGTTACTTAGAAAAAGTGAGCCACCAAATTCCGTTTTGCATAAGAATGGCCTTTTTCTCAATTTTCATATTTTGATGGATAAAATCTGTGTCAAGTAGATTGGCAATTGTATTCTCCTGCCATTAATTCTTCGATAAAGTCATGGATTTTCATGGGGCTTGCTTATTGGTTGTTTCTATGTTTCATTGCGATGTGTCCTGCTTTTCTTATCAGGCTATTGCTATTGACTTTTTAGCTTCAATATAGGTGATCAAGTAATAATATTCTGTTACTCTCTAGTTTATGTTGTTTTTGTGTTTTGCCTTGATTATAAGTTTCCTTTTGTGTTTTGCCCTTGATATAAGTTTCTGTGACTTGAAGTTGTTGGTTTTCTGTAATTTGCAGGATGAATGCAAACGGGTATCATCTGAGGGTCAAAATCTGAGGCTGGATTTATCAAATAAGTTTCAAGATGCAATTAAGGTCTGAATATTTTACTGTTTACTAAGGCCTATTTTCTGAAGATTTGGCAAGTGTTTGTAGATGTTTCCTTCGCTTTCAAGTTGACAGGGGTCGTTTGCTCTTAGCCTTATCCTATGCATCATATTATTCTGTGTAATTTGGGGACACCAATGAAGAAAATCTGAGTATATTTTGTATGTTTTAAGGACTTCCCTGGAAAAACTCACAGTAAAAGGTTGAAAAAGGCCTTGTCTTTTATCTATCATCATTAGGCAATTCCCTCTGACTTTCTGTTCGTTGCCTGTTAGAGATGTTAGGTCTTCTCTTACAGAGAGTCTTGCTGTATTGTATGATGAAGGTTTCTGCTTGTCTCATAGTTCCTCTTCTAATGTGCTTCATCTGGCTCCAGCAGGCTTAACTACTAGGTACCATCATAGCTTTTGTTACATGTGAAGAAGATAATTATGATAGGGTAAAGCTGAAAATGCGACTGGATCTTTGACATAAAGTTGAATATTCATGCAGAATTTTGCATTTAACCTCCCATAGGTATCTCTTAGTTGAATAGATGCAGATACAGATACAGGAGTTGTGTTAAACACGTATATGGGAGCACATACATTAATCTATCAAAGTTAGGTGGACATTATGAATTGGACACAATTGCAAAAGATAACTTTAAACCAAAAACACACATTCCACAAACCATAAGTGCTAATAAAACATCCAAGATACCCTCAGATATCAAGTGTCAACATAACACCACCTAAGCCAACATAATGTCAAACACCAAAATTTCTGCAAATCCGCATCTAATTATGAAGAGGAAACCCCGTATACAAGCTGTATGCCAAAAAGTGGAGAACCTACACCAAACTAAGGTTCTCCAACAAAGAAACCCAATCTTCTATATATTTGGGGACCTCATGGGTACACCAAAAGGAAACTAAAAACAAGAGGCTACTTTGCAAAATTACAAAATCCTAGACTACTCCTTCAAATGCTCCCCCATTCCTCTCTTTCCATATAACTCACATGACAGCTAATGAAGCAACACCCCATTCCCTTTTGACTTTGCTTCTCTCTACTTAAGATCCAACTATGCAAAGCCTCCATCACTGTCCACTTCAAACAAACGAAAAACCACCGACCACAATTGTTTAGCCACCTAACAACAGAGGCGAACTCAGGATTTAAACATGACGGGGGCACCACCAACTGGGGATGCATGTTAGTCGAAGCGATGTCATGTGACACCGACATTGCTTCATTGGAAAATGTTATTAAGCATACATAAAACTCAATATGCTACTAATTAATATAAATTAAACGAATTTAAATAACACAATTTGATGTATGGTTTGATGGTCAAGAAACTCAATTTACACTGTGAGGTTCTGAGTTCGAAACCGGTTGCAGGCGTGTTTTATCTGCATTTTTTTGTGGAAAAAACAAGAAAAATTTAGCCACGGGGATTCGACCACAGGCAATTGAGCTCCAACAAACAGACTACAAACACCCACCAAACCAGTGCACCAAGTTGGCTTTTTGTGTTTGAGGGTGCACAAAATAATATATTATTCTTTTGTAGATATATATACATATATATACATAATTTTTCTGAAGTTAACGGGTGCACGTGCACCCACACCGATACACCTTTTGCCCGACAGTATAATAGGAGATGATCCACATCTTTCCCTAGCATCTGAACATGAAGCACCAAGTAACACAGGTGATCCTCCTCTTCCTCAGATTCTCTGCTGTTAATATCACTCCCCTAGCTGCCAACCGTGCAAAGGAACACACCTTCTTGGGTGCTCTAGGATCCAAAATAGAGCATGTGGATATGTAAGTTCCTCTCTCCCTAACAAACTCTGGTAATAAGACTTGACAGTTACCATCCCTATTCTCTCCCCATTTCCATATGTCGGAATTAGGATATAGTTAGCCTTCCAAAACAGTTTAGTGTTTCAACTGGAAAAATGTTTTTAAGTTAATCTTTACTTCTGAACTTTTTTCTCTCTTTTGTTTAGGCATCAAATATTGTATTTTAGGTTGGATCTGGCACAAAACTGTCCCTTTGTTATCTGAAAATGGGGCACCTATATCCAAAAAATTTAAAAACGTATCAGATGTGTGTCAGGTTCCCCAGAGGCCAGACTCCAATTCGTTACTTAGGATTTGGTGTGTGTGCTTCCTAGCATGTATTAGATATGTTCGCACATTCTCATACTGGACGCACTAGTTTGACGAGTGTCCATGCCCCCAGAATTTCCAACTCCATTACAGTAATGTAGCAGAAGCTCTCTTTTAATGCTGACATTCTCCATGTGGAGTTGGGTTTACTGCTGGATTGTCCAGGTGCATCATGGAAACCATTTGTCTCAAGTATTTAGGCTTGTAAAAATTTCATTTAGCATAAGGTCATCATTCTGAATAGTTTTCCGACCTTGCCGAGCAAATAGTTTGAAGCTGATGCTTGACTCTCTCTTTAGCCAGATCCACCTTATTTAGGGTTTAGAATGGTGACATGCCCAGTCCAATAGATTTCCTTGATTTAGTTGTTAGCATGTGCATTGACATCCTATACTTGATCTTATTGAACAACCTTTCGGGATCACGTGGGAGAAACAGGTATGTTAATGTAATTTGCATAGTGCCTTGAGAAAGTGATAAGCAGATTCTACCTTCTTTCACCTGGCTTTTGACTTCTTCACGTGTATTGCTTAGCAAATAGTGATGAACTATCATGATTAGGAAGGTTAAACTTTTTTATCTTTTGGAAAAATGTAACTAAGGAAAGGTCCAAACTTCTTAGATAGTAGCATCACTAACCTAGTTGTGAATTCCTGTTGAGTTTTCTGCAGGAGTGCTAATCTAATTGTAAAACTATGCTCTTTAAAGCCTTGAAGGCGTGTTTGTGACTCACTTAAACAAAGTTAAGTGCAGCATAGGTTGGTAGCCTTACTTCGCTTAAGCAGCACTTGAGTGCAGGCACCAAGAAGCTAATGCGTGTGCCTTAGCACAAACCAACCTAACTACTGTTTTAAAAGAAAATTAGATTAAATTATGAGACCAACACTCTATCTGAATCTGGTGGCATCATATATGAAATATAGATGGGAAACACTATATTATCGTTAAAAAGATGTCACGGATGAATCTGTTAGTGTAGGAATTGATTAGATGGTATGTGAAAGCTAGTCACTAAATCTGAAATGGAAATATGAAATTATGTTTTTGTTTATGAATCAGAAATTTTAAATGTTTGTTTTAACTTGATCAACATAGTTTTTACTTTATAAATTAAATTAGTTGTTGCAGTTTAACCCCTTTAACTAAATACCTTGGCCTCTCTTAAATACTTTTTCCCGAATTGCCTTCATGATCCCACTAATTTTTAAAGAATAAGGTTATATTGGTATTTATCCTGACTGTATTCTGGACTTTTTACCCATTATCTCACTTATTATAAATTTAGTCAAAAGTATTCTTAGAACTATTATTTTGTAAAATCTTAGTAATTTATATTTTAAAAAAATAATCATCTTCAAAAGAATATGCAGATGTGCCACCACTGCTTGTCTGAAGGAAATTATTGCTTAGGTTTGTGGAAACACTTTGTTTTTCTTTTAGATGTTTTTGCCGATTTAAGTTCGACATTTATCATAGTATTTCTCTCTTCATTGTTGTTATGCTGGCTGATTAAGAAGGGACATCATGAGTCCTTTTTGCTAAGCAACTATTTTTGTAACTATTGTGCATCTCCTTGATGCCAGCAATGAAACCAATTACTCCACCAAAAAAGAAGTGACATCATGAGTACTGTGCAATCATCTTAATTCTGGTTATCTTTGTGCAGAGAGCCTCATTCTCTTCTTTACTCTATTTTTATCTTCCTTGGAGACGTGCTGCATACTGACGATGTCTTGTATTGTTTATTCCTCCATGAATAAAAAAATGTTTTTTTCTTTACCAAACCGATGCTTCCTACCCATACATTGACTCCTAAAACAAGGAAGAACAAGAAAATAGGGAACATAAAGATAAAGACTGTCGGCTCATTTCATAAACAAGGATTGGCCTTTGTG
Organism: Datura stramonium; assembly: GCA_018107945.1. NCBI lineage: Eukaryota > Viridiplantae > Streptophyta > Magnoliopsida > Solanales > Solanaceae > Datura > Datura stramonium. The sequence goes on from JACEIK010000810.1 coordinate 210,250, forward strand.
TTAGCGTGGCTTTGAAAAGATACACAGTTTAATTCCTAATTATGTTTGTTTTTTTGCCTGTAAGAGTTGGTCAGCTCGAATTGTAGCATAACAATTTCTTTTCTCATTTTTCCCAACTTAGGATGTAAGCAACAAGCTGGAAGAGCAAAAAGATGAATGTCTGTTGCAGTTTAAGGAGAATGAGATGTAAGATTTCAGTGTTTATTTATCATATAGTAGTAACCCTTTAATGACATGTTTTTGGTTATATCCTGCAATGATATATATAAGGAAACTATAAAAAGAATGTTCTAGAATAAAAATATGGCTCTACATGAATGGGGAATTAGAATAGTATTAGATTGTCAGATGAAATTGTGGATGGTTTGATCACAAAGGGATTAAGAGGGGTTGTAATCGTGTTTAATTAATTTAGTTGTCATATTTAATGGGACTAGGGGAATGACTTGTAATTCAAGGCTTAAAATTAAAAAGAAAAGGTTAAAAGTTAGTGGAGGGGCCATGTAAGGTTGAGGAGGGGTATGGGGCTGGAGGTAGAGGGAATCGTTTAAAGATTGGATTGACACACACAGTGTTCAGGAAAGAGGTCGCTTCATCACTTTAAGCGTGAAGCGACGCGAAGCGTGACTATGTCGCTGTAGTGTCTTGAAGCGAGCTCAGGTAAATAAAGCGCACGCTTCAACGGCGGAAGCGTGAAGCGAGCTAAAGCAGAGCAGAGAAGCGTCGCTTCTCTGTTTTTGTCTTTTAAAAGTCCTATTTTAAATTTAAAAAACAATTGAAACTTAACCAACAGCAGAGTCCTCGACATTTCAGAGTCTTTGATAAACAATCGTAAAAAACAATCGCGACTAGGGTTTTCTTGTCATCGGCTGCTTCTTCCTCTTTCTTCACATCGGCTGCTTCTTCACATCACCTTCAGGTACGTACTTCTTCTTTTTTCTTCTTTCTCCTGCTTCTTCAGTTTTTTCTACTCTGTTTTCCACAGGTTTTTTCTTCTTCCTTCTTTCTTTTTTCTTCTTTCTTCTTCTTCTCTTTTCTGCTCGGTTCAGCTGTTTTCAAGAAGCATAAAAACAGAGCAGCAGCTGCTGTTATGCTGATAGTTTAATTCTCTGTTTTTGCCTGCTATATTTTGCTGCTGTTATATTGATAGATTTTTCTTTAATCCTAACAGCTATTAAAAATGGGTGACCTGGCTTTGATTTTGTTTGTCTTATTGTATTTTGTGATATGTACTTTTGGGCTTTTAATTTGAACATTTGCTAATATATATTGCCTCTATTTATTTTGGTCTTTATTAAAAATGGGTGACCTGGCTTTGATTTTGTTTGTCTTATTGTATTTTGTGATATGTACTTTTGGGCTTTTAATTTGAACATTTGCTAATATATATTGCCTCTATTTATTTTGGTCTTTTTTCGTTAAAATTACGCTTCACTTCAATGAAGCGAGCGCTTCGCTTCACGCTTTAAGCGAAGCAGAGCCTTGTCGCTTTTTTCCGCTTTACGCTTCCCTGAACACTGGACACACATATTTGGAGGGATAGAACAGCCATGGGAGTGAGGATCTTGGATTAACCTAGTTCATCTTCCACAACCAAATGAGGGTCAATAAATCCACCTCTAAATTTCTAGTTTGTTAACCTAAAGAAGTGACAAACAATAAATTGCCGTGATTTCCTAATCGTGCAATAAGATAGAGCCTTCTGTTAAGAATATGTCAAATAAAAAGAGAGCATCCCGGTGCACTAAGCTCCCGCTATGTGTGGGATCCGGGAAATGGCTGGACCACAAGACTTTATTATACGCAGTCTTACCTACATTTCTGCAAGAGGCTGTTTGCACAACTTGAATCTGTGACCTCTTAGTCACGTAACAACAACTTTGCCAGTTACGCCAAGACTCCCCTTCAATATGTCTAAAAACATTGTAAAAAATAATGTAGAATAGTAGGTTTTTCAGTATTAGGTAGGAAAATATTGCATCCTTGTAAGTTAGGTAACATCCCTTACTAGAATAGGTTAAAAGCTCTTGTATAAGGAGTCTCATTGTATTGAGTTTCATCATTAAGAGCATACAAGCTTTTCTCGTCTTTATTTTTGCCCTCTATATAACGTGTTGTCTTGTAATTCAACGTTGTAGCTTTTTAAGATGTTGCAACTTGAACTTGGTGTACTTCAATGGGTTTCTTATTATCTTTTGACATATAGGACTGGACTTGTCTACTTTCCATGAAAGAAGTGAAAGGAGCGTTTAGTTACAAGGGTTATATAGCTCAAGAGATTAGTTGGAGACAAAAATCTAGAGCATTGTGACTGTAAGAGGGGATTAACATAAAGTTCATTCACAGGTTAGCAATTGTCAACATTAGGAGAATTTGTGTAAAATCTATGGAAGTGGGTGAAACGGTGTATGAGGGAGAGGATGAGTTAAAAACAGCAATACTAGAGTTTTACACTTAATTGTACAAAGTAGATGAGGTGTGGATGCCATTGTTAATAGGTGTCTGTGAGAAATATAACAGGAGAAAATATATGTGGGAAATGTGTGAAGACAATTGTCTTAAACTGAACCTTATTTGTATCCATATTTTGCACAGTACATCATACATGTTTTCCAATCTAATAACTCCGTGTCAAGATAGGGCATATAAGTCATATGTACCGAGATTGTTACATATGTAACTAATACAACGACCAGCAAAGGACTTGGTAAACATATCTACAAGTTGATCATTTAACTTCACAAATTTGCAACAATAACTCTTGAGAGTATTTTTTCTCTAATGAAGTAACAACTAATCTCAATGTGTTTAGTCCTCTCATGAACATCGAATTTGATGCAATATGAAAGGCCACATGATTATCTGGAGTGCAAGTTTAGTGACACTTGAAGAGGAGGTGGATGTGAAGATTGATACACAAATCATATCCAAGAGACGAAGCTTCAAGTATCTTGATTCCATATCCAAGGAGACGGGGAGATCAATAATGATGTCGCATATCGTATTAGAGTAGGGTAGGTGAAATAGAGGCTCTCTCTGGGGTACTATGCGATAAAAATGGTCCCCAAGGCTTAAAGATAAGTCTTACATAGTGGTAGTTATGCCAATAATGTTGTATGGGGTAGAGTATTGGCCAGTCAAGAACCTCCACATTCATAAGATGAATTTAGCAGAGATGAAGATGCTCAGATGGACACGTGGGCATATTAGCAGAGATATGATTAGCAACGAAGTTATACGGGGCAAGGTAGGAGTGGCTCCCATGGCAGACAAGATGGGGGACAAGAGTCTGAGATGGTTCGGGCATGTGAAAAGGAGGTGCGCTGATGCGCCAGTAAGAAGTTGCGAGAGGTTGGCTATAGCAGGAGTTAGGAGAGGTAGAGGTAGGCCGAAGAAGAACTGGGGGGAAGTGCTTAGACAGGACATGACACAACTTCAGCTTACTGAGGACATGTACCTAGATAAAAAGGTACGGAGGTTGAGGACTAGGGTAAAAGGTTAGTAGGTAGCCGGGTGTTGGGGTATGGCAGCTGATAGCTAGCTTAGGCTTCTCGGCTAGTCTCCCCTGCATTGATCCATTGTGTTAGCCGGCGAGAGTGGGCACGCTTTCATCGCTTCTGTGCTCCTAGTTTTCCTTTGAGGAACGTGATGCCCTACGGCTGTCGCACTTTGGGTCCGTTTGGTTACGGAATAGAGTTATGCAGGTATTAGTAATACATGAATTAGTTATGAGAAAATCTATGTATTATTTTATGCAGGGATTAGTTATGTAGGTTTTAGTTATTCATGTATCAGTTATGTAGGTATAGTTATGCAAGTATTAGTGATGCAAGTATTGTTTATGTAGGGTTTAGTTATGCAGAGATTGCAATACATGAATTATTGATTATTGAATATTTGATTTGTTGTAAATGATTTGTTGTAAATTAATATATATTATTTACAAATAAATAAGTAAATAAATAATATAAAAGTCTATTGTATGATTGAATATTTCTTTTAAATAGGTTGTACTAGGTGGGCGTCGTGTTTTGGTTCGGTTTTTTCAAATTCTGCCTTCGGTTTTTTCTGCTTATTATGGAAAAGGAACACAAACACCGAACCGTTTTTAATTCGGTCTGCCCGGTTTTTTTAATTCTGTTTGGCCATTTATTTCATATTCGGTTTTTTTGTGCTTTGGTTGATGGGATTTTTTCTAATTGTAAAATGGGTTGTATTTAAAAAAATAGTGAACCAAAGGATTGGGGCAGACTCACGAGTGCTTCATGACCGACGAGTGACGAGGGTCGAGGTCGACGGCTTGACGAACTACTGTCACGAACGGAACACGGAACAAAATCGAACAGAGGAAGGAGGAAGACCGGAAGAGCGACGAGGAATCGCCGACACCGCGATCGCGATCGCCACCACAATAGAATAGTCGACCCACGAGTCACGACTATCGAGTGTCGATGACCTAGATTACTAGTCAATAGGAAATTAGGAATTGGATATTAGATTTAGATTTAGGAAGTAGTAATTTGTATTTAGTATACTGTAGTGCACTGAAGTCCACTACGTATAGGTAATTAGGTTAGTAAATAGTAATTAGTATAGCAGCCCGCCAGATAGGGTTGTTTAACAATTTTAATTCTAATTTAATTTAATTATTTATTATAAAAATAAAATTAAATAATTTTAATAAATTTTCTGCTATTCGCTTAACCGAAAACCGGTGAACCGTAATCGAAAAAAAACCGAAAACCGAATTACGTTATAAAAATCAAACCGAATCAAAATCAACCCAAACCGAATTCACCCGGTTCGGTTCGGTTTTTCGGTTTTCGGGTTTTTTTGCCTACCCCTAGGTTGTACGGTGTTTCATAGGTTGAATATATAGAGTATATATATATGTACCCAGCCCCACTTTCTTAAAGAAATTCAGTCCAACTGAATTTTAAATATATTTTCTATTGCATAATTGAATAGATATATTTTAATTATATATAAAATTATCATTTTCAAATTTTAACCCCCCCAAAAAAAGAGAAGTACACGGAATAAAAACAAAAGTGATAACTAATTTTGGGTAAAAGTGATAATTTTAAAATAAAGTATCGAATTAAAAAAGATTTTAAAAGTAAATTGATAGGGTAAATGTGTAATTTTATTATTTAAATCCATGTATAACTAAAACCCACATAACTTATTCCAATTTTACCCGTATAAAATTATACATAGATTTCCTTATAAGTTATGTGAATATTAAGTATGTAGAATTACTAAAACACAATCAAACACTGTATAAAATTAATACATGACTAACTTTTATACAACATTTGGAACCTACTAACCAAACATTTTATAAAATTAATACATGAATAACTTTTATCCTATTTGGAAATCAAACATGGTATAAAATTAATACATGAATAACCAAGTTATTCATGTACTAATTTGGGCCTTACCCAGTAACCAAACGGCCCCTTTATGTAGTAGAGGCAGGGGGCTAGCCTCATCTCCTCTCCTCCTTATTAGTAGTAGTATTTAGTAGTTGCGTAGGTGCTTATTCTCCAATGTGTATTCCTGTTTTATTGTTTCATTTGCCTTGTATCTTGCTATTTTGCTATATTATTTTCTTTCAATCCTGGTTCAATAACTTCTATCTTGAGCTAGGGTCTATAAGAAACAACTTTTCTACCCCACAAAGGTTACGGGTAAGGTCTACGTATATCCTACCCTTTTTAGACTCCACTTGTGGGATTACACTAGTATGTTGTTGTATGAAGGGCCACTTGATTATCAGACAAGTATCATCTGACTGATTTTTCCAAATTTCATTTCTCCAAGCAACCGTTTGATCCAAACTAGCTCACAAGTCACCATACTCATTGGTGATATTCAATTTCTACTCTAGATCGAGCAATCACATTTTATTTCTTGCATTTTCAAGACACCAAATTACCTCCTACTAAAACATCATATCTAGATAGAGAGCGTCTATGAGGTGGTAATCCTATTCAATCAGCATCTATGTATCCAACAATCGGCTCATCGTCTCGATCCTCGAGGAGTAGTCCTTTGGCTGATTTTATATATTGCAGAATGCGGACTACATCCCAGTGACTATCATACGAAGAGTTCATAAACTAACTTACAACACTCGTAGGAACGGAAATGTCAGGTCTAGTCACTATGAGGTAATTGAACTTACAACGAGCTGCTTAATCTTACAGGATCACTAAGAGGCTCTCCTATCCTGACAAAAGTTTAGCATTTGGGTCTATACGAGTGTCAATGGGTCTACAACCTGTCATTCCTGTCTCTTCGAATGTCTTAAGACTTTTAAGGCACATTTCTTTTGTGCAATAACAATACCTGATCTAAACTGAGCTACCTTAATACTTTGAGAATACTTCTATATGCTTATATCCTTTGTCTGGAAGTGTTGAAAGAGATGCCACTTTAAATTAGTGATACCATCTTTATCATTGCCGGTGGTAACGGTATGGTCAATATAACCACCAAATAAATACACAAATTTGCAGCAGAATGCCAACTCCTGCATAACTGTGTTGAACTTATCAATCATGCTTGAGGAGATTGTTTTAGACCATAGAGTGGCCGGCGCAATCAACATAAAGGATCACTAGACCCTCCCTAAGCAAAAAAACTAAGTGATTGCTCCATCTAAACTTCATCCTCAATGTTGCCTTGTGAAAAACATTCTTAATGTCCAGCTGATAAAGAAACCAATGATGAACAACCATGGATAGAAAAAGGTGGCATATGCTATTTTAGCCATGGGAGAAGTTTTCACTGTAACCAAACACAAATATTTGAATATTTCCTTTGGAAACTAGGTGGGCATTCAAATGATAAATTTGGCTCTTCAAATCAATTTTGACTGCATAAACTCATTGACGACCAACAGAAGATTTAAATGAAGAGAGATAAGCTCCCAAGTACCAGTCGCATGTAAAACAAATATCTCATAAATCAGAACCTGTTGCCATCTTGGATAAGAGAGCGTTTGACACATACTTAGGGATGGAAATAAAGGTCCAAGCATAATATGGGTGATGATAGATGATGATAACCTAATTAGTGGGTGTTTGTATTACGCGTGATTGTATACTGTTTTGAAGTGCAATTGATGGGTTAGGAGGAGACAAGTCTGCAGAAGATGTAGGGTTCAGTGCGGGGCGTGAATCATATGATCTTGATGCTGGACGCAGATAATGATGATAAGTCAGGAGTGGTGGCACTATGGCTGGGGATGTAGGAGGAGCAACAATAGATTCCTCTTAAGTCAAAAGACCTCAAAAATATTAGGTTAATAAGTTGTAAAATAAGGTCGAGTCTAAAAAAAAGTTGATATTGGCTGACATAAGATATCAACGAAGATTAGGTGAGTACTTGTTGAACTCAAGAATAACTAAGAAAGACACACTTGAGAGCATGAAGAGCTAATTTATCTTTCTCCACGGTTAAGTTATGAACAAGCATGTGCTTCCAGAGATACGAGGGGGAAGAGAATATAAAGGTGATTGAGAAAACAATGCTGCATGCAGAATCTGATACTAATGGAAGATTAAGGCATCTGATTAGTCCAATAATAGGTCATGAGAATTGCATCCCCCCAAAACCACAATGGAACATGGGACTGAATGAGAAGAGTGTGAGCAGTCTCTGTGAGGTGCCTATTCTTCCTCTCCGCTACACCTAGGGAGGAGTAATGAACAAGATGTCCGATGAATAATTTCTTGAAAATTCGTAAACTTCTAAAATTGAGAGGATAGGTATTCTAAGAGCCTGTTTGGATTGGTTTATTTTAGGTGTTTTTAAGCCAAAATAGCTTTTAAGCATTTTTGTAGTGATTAGGTAAGAGGAAAAAGTGCTTTTAAGCCAAAATTTTTTAAAAAAACCAAAATTATAAGCCCATCCAAACAGGCTCTAAGGCATTATCATTGCAAAAAAAAGTGTGAAAAAAAGACCAAATTGATATTGAATTTCAGCACAAAAAATTTGGAATGTATAAAACAACTCAGAATGATCTTTCAATAAAATTAACAAAATAACAAAATCTAAGGTTGAACAGACTCTTCTAGGACTCTAAATATTAGAATGAACTAAGGACTACGTAGACTTTATACGACTCAGCCTTATGCGGAAAGGTGGCACGGGTATGTTTTCCAAGTTGTCACGACTCACAATCTAATGTAGACAAATTAAATAAACTAGCTACCATCTTCTGCAACTTGGATAATCTCGGATGTCTGAAACATCTGTGAATTATTAAGTCTGGAGGATCTGTAATTGACATGCTATGGAGGAACTATGAGAGAGTAGATAATAAAGGCCTTGATTCACGCCCTGCGTCGATTGTCTGTCCGATACAACGGTCCTGTATAACAACAATACCATTAAAGAATGCTATGGAACAACTAAGGGTAAAAGACAAACGACTTACAACTATAAGATTAAAAAGACAACAAGGGACATAAAGAACAAAATTTAGAGTGATAGAAGATTAGTTTGTTTTGCTTTTGTTTGAAATCCATTGGCTAAAGTGACAGTGAGCCGAGACTATGAATTAACAATAGTGGACAGCGAAGATTTATTACCAGAAATATAATTAGAAGCACACTAGGTAAGGACCCACGGTGCAACAATATTAGACTGTGAAACACAAGCAACAAAATTATCTAAGTGATAAAGTCTACTTGTAGAGATATCTATTTACTTGCCCCATACTGAATGAACTTGTTATATTCCCCTCAGATTAAAAAAACCCTTATTACCGATAGTGTTAGTCTGAGCAGCATGAGAATTTTGGGCGGTCGACTATGTAAAGTATAACATACTTCACTAAGTGTCCCCAATCCTGCTACAATAACTGTATTTGGGTTGCCTCCTCTTCAGTTCTGTGAGATATCTGATTTTCCATCAGATGAGATGTGAGTTAATGGTCGGTGACTACACCAATGTGTGACTAAATGGGGTAGCAAGCCGAAGTGATTGACAGAATAGTTCATTTACGGTAAGAATAGTAGGACTAGCCAAAATTTGGTGACGTAGTCCATTTACGGTAAGAATAGTAGGACTAGCCAAAATTTGGTGACGCACCAAATTAGCCATTTTGTCGCTGCTCCTATTAATTTTTGCACAGCACTTTCAGAAACTGTATTAACGTGGACAACCACTTGGGTCATCTGAAAATTACATGGTAATTGAGATTTTTCTTCTTGGATGTTGCTGGTATTTTTTTCTGAAGATGGTAACAGTTAATCTATATATCCACAGGTATACTACAAAAGTGTAGTTTCCTGCAAAAGTATTACAACTTACAGCTTGTAACCGCTTGTATTTCCCTACAAAAAGTCTAAAACATCAAAAATATCTTCTGTTTGTGCTAATAGTTTCTGTTCACACCAAAAGTAGAAGAGAGCTAGGCAATTCATTTTGAGATTCTGCAAGCTGGCCTGCTTATCTTCAAAGCATCTCTTGTTTCTTTCCTTCCAAACTGCACCAAATACATGCTGGGACAATTTTCCATGTCTCCTCCTTCTTGGTGACATTGCCATCCATGCTCCAGCAATTTAGTACACCTTTGAGGGGTCCTGGTTTCACCCACCTGATTCCTTTCAGGCAGATGAACATTCTCCATAGCTGGTTTGTCCATTTACAGTGCAAAAAAAGATGATTGAATGTCTCAGTTTGTTCTCCACAGAGGAAACATCTAGAGTATAACTGATAGCCTCTCCTGTTCAGGTTTTCATGTGTCAAAACAGCCTCTTTGGTCAACAGCCAAATAAAACAGTTAACTTTATAAGGTATTTTTGGCTCCCATGTCTTCTTCAATGGCCACTCTATCTCCTGTACATTTGTTGTGTTCAACTCCTTGTGTGCTGGCCTGACAGAAAAACTAACTTTTCTATCTCTCTGCCATTCCCGCATGTCCTTTTCTTCAGTGAGATTGTTGACAGCTGCTACTGAGTTGCAAATATCTGCAATTTTACTCATCTCCCAGTCATTCAGATCTCTTCTTAGGAATAGGTTCCATCCTTGTCGAGTCCACATCATTGCTGGTATTTTTGCACAGCATATTTTCTCACCAAAGTTCTGATATCATGTTAGAAATATAACACGAGAGAAAAATAGTATGTGAGAAATGTGTGAAGACAATTGTCTTATACTGATCCTGATTTATGCCCATACTTACACAATCACAATACATGTTTTTCAATATGGGATACTAATCAAAATTAGTTTGATACTTACACAATCACAATACATGTTTTTCAATATGGGATACTAATCAAAATTAGTTTGCTGGGGGTGGTGGGGATAAGGGGATGGTTGGAGTGGGAGATGATAGCAGAGGTACAGGAAGCAATACAAAGTTGTTCAGGGATAACACACCAAGAGCAGATGGTTTCAGGCTAATTCTCTTTCAACAATGCTGAGACACAGTTAAAGGCGAGATCCTGGAGACAATGTCGTCATTCGAGGAGTCCCAAGGAATTTGAAAGAATGTCCTAGGTGAGACAATTTCAAATTCAAGGAACGTGTTCGTAGAAGGTAGACATGTCCTAGACACAGCGCGGGAGCGAAATGAGATAGTTAATTCTAGAAAAATTGGCGAAACCAGGAAATCTATGCAAATTGGAACATAAATTGGGATTGGGTCATGCCTAGAACAATAAAGGTTCTTGGTTACCTTTGACTCAAAAAAATAAACATAAAGGCTCTTCCTTTTTATTGGACTGGAAAAGAAGTTTGGAAGGTTAAGAAAAGATTAGAGGGGATCATGCTTTCCTCTATATATGGTGAACCATATAGGGAAAAATCAGAGATGTCTCAAAAGTAAGTAGGAGGGGGCATCCACAAACTAAAAACTGCTTGTCTCCTTTTTTGTTTTTTTCAAGTGCAAAATGCAAATATATATGGTGTAAATAGTCTAATGGGTTTCCTCCTTTACCTCAATGATTATCATAGAAACTAACTGATATTTTGTAATGGTTCCTGATGCATCTTCTTGATACAAGTTTAGAGCTATTTTGATTAGTAATACTTTTTACTTACCTTTTAAAAAATTAATAGGTTATAGCCAATTGCCCTTATAAAAAAAGGTTATAGCCACTTGAATTTGGATTTTCTCAATTTTGAGATGAGGAAGATGGGTTCAAAGAGATGGAGAAAATAAGTAAAGTTATGCACATAGATAGTGAAATTGTCTATTCTAGTAAACGGGATCACATGAATTTGTTTGGGACAATTTTAGAGGGTTGAGATAAGGTGATTCATCATCTCCTAGGCTATTTATTTTAGTAATGGTAGAGTGGTTGAGTAAAATGATGGATAAAGTTGTAGGAACAAGTTTTTTGAACGGATTCTCAACCAACTTAAGGGGCAGGATAGTATTAGCGTATCACACCTTTTTGCAACAATATTCTTATGTTATGTGATGCAAAATTATTATTAATACATTTGAAATAGGTTAAAGTCATAAGCGACCCCTTAAAGTTTCCGCATTTTTCATTTTTTGATACTTGAACTAGGACTTGTTCATATCAAACACCTATACTATTCAAAACTTGTACCTATTAGACACTTTTGCTGACATGGCAAAGTGTCTGTAATGCACTAAGACTGGCGCATGAAACACATCTTTTAGCAATTTTTTTAATCTGTACTTCTTTATGTTATTTCCCTACCACCACCATCCTACCACCGCCATCCACCTTTCTTTTCCACCTTTTGTCTCCAGCCATTCTCTTCCTCCACATTGTATCATTTTTCCTCCAGATCTGCTGTCGTCGATGTCGGCACCATCATCCACCCTTCTCCTTCCCCTATACTCTGACTTGCAAGTGTGAGCCTCAACTACAGGCTTTTACTTTTCATATTACATTGGTCTATGCACCTAACTGTGGCATTGAAAGAAGATTAGTTTTGGGAGAGATAGGTGTTGTTAAGGGTCTTGTGGAAGGGCGGTGGGCTGTTTGTGGTGACTTTAATGTCACAAGGTTCACTTCAGAGAAGAAGGAATTTTATTAGGAGGTCTAGAGGGTGTAATTCTCTGCTTCATTGAAGACATGAACTTAATTGACCTTTAACCGGAAGGTGAACCTTTTACCTGGGTTTAAAGGGAATAACCAATTGATTGCATCCAGAATAGTCAGAATCTTGTCTTTGAAGAGTGGATGGCAGTTTCAGCAACATCAAACAAGCTTTGCTGCAGAGATTGACATCAGACCATATACTAGTAGCTCTACATTGTAGATCATGTGAAACAAACCAAGACTTATTTCAAGTTTGAAAGTTGGTGGTTGGGAACGGAAGGTTTTATTGGTAGCTTCAGAAGCTGGCAAAACTCTTTTGCTTACACAAGAAAAGCCATATTACTTTCTTGCTTGTATATTTACAGCTCTCAAAAGGAAAGGAGTAGAAGTTACTTAGGAAACTTGGGTTCCCATAGAAGAAAGCTGCAATTTTAATGGACTATGAGGAACTTATCAAAAATAAAGAAATTTTTTGGAGACAGAGGTCTCCTTGAGTGACGATTAGATGATCAATGTTGTTTTATCTCTTATGGGTGTTACCCACTTTGTGAATGAACTTGTGGGTCGTTTGGTTTGCTGGACAAGCATAGATAGTCTTGGGATAAAAATTTAGTATTGCCTTTTCCCTTGATTGTTGATTAATCCTAAGATAAGTTATACCAAGATTAGTAATTAGTACCATGATAAGCTATCCCTGCTAGAGGGTGGAATAGTAGTACCGGGATTGGTTATCCCGGGATAAACCAATAAAAATGACAAAATTATCCCTGAGGTCCCTCAAACCCTTTTTCTACTTAATAAGGTAGAGAGTATTTTTCTAAACAAACAACTTCTTAGAAATTATGCACCGCATGTTAGTTTTAATACAACAAGCTGAACAATCAATAAGAAATAATACTAGAATGACTAATTCTTGCATAACTAATCCCAGCATAACTTGTTTTCAAAACCAAATGATCCCTTAGTGTACTCTTTGGTTAAAAGAAGTTGATAGAAACACCAAGTTCTTTCACAAAATGTATAACGCCCATAAGAGATCAAACAACATTGATCATCTAAAGATCCAAGGAGAAAAAACTGAGGATCCTGTAAGAATTAAGGGTGAGATCATGGTCTTCTACCAGAAGTTGTGGACAGAAATAGAAAATTGGAGGCCTACCTGCTATTTTGACAATTTCCCTGTTATATCCGAGGAAGAAAACGAGACATTGCAAAGAAGATTTGATGAACAAGAGGTTCTGAAGTGTCTAAAAATGTGTGCAACAGACAAATCTCTTGGCCCGGATGGATTCACTATGAGATTCTTAATTAAGTGTTGGAAGGTAGTGACGCATGATAAGGAAGTCTTTGAAAGAAGATTCAATGCAACTTTCATATCTCTAATTCCCAAGAAGAAAGGCGTCAAGGAATTGAGAGACTTCAAGCCTATCAGCTTGATAGGTAGTGTTTTCAAGTTATTCTCAAAGTTGCTGACAGAGAGATTAAAATGGGTGATGGCAAAGCTAGTGGATTGTCAACAAATGGCTTTCATTAATGGGAGACAAATCATGAATGTTGTTCTGGTTGCTAATGAAGTTGTTGATTCCAGAATCAAGCACAAGAAACTTGGAATACTATGCAAATTAGACATTGAAAAGGCATATGACCATGTCAATTAGAACTTCCTATTGAAAATGATGGAGAGGATGAGTTTTGGTAAAAAATGGATAAACTGGGTTAATCATTGTAATTCAACCGTTTCTTTTTCTATTCTTCTAAATGGATCTCCTGCTTGTTTTCTCAAAGCTCATAGAGGCCTAAGACAAGGTGACCCCTTGTCCCCTTTTTGTTTATATTGGCCATGAAAGGCTTCAACAATAGGGCTAAGACAACAAAAATAAATGGTTGGATCAAAGAATTTGAGATGACTAGAAATGGAAGTAGCAGCTTGGAAGTTATTCACTTACAATATGCTGATGACATCCTGATATTTTGTTATGCTAAAGAAGAGCAACTTGCGTTTCTGAGGGTGATTTTGGTGCTTTTTGGAGGTGTTTCTCCACTCTACATTAATTGCATGAAAAGCCAACTCTTCCCCATCAATGAAGTTCCTGAGATGAAGCATCTGACAACAATCTTAGTAGGAGAAGTTGGTTCTCTACCCATTGTCTACCTAGTAATACCACTGGGAGCAAAGTCAAAATCCAAGCAGATCTGGGACACTGTTATTGAGAAATGTGAAGAAATTGGCTCAGTGGAAGTTGCAGTACCTGTCTTTGGGAGGTAGATTTACTCTTATTAATTCAGTACTAGATACTCTTCCAACATACTTGATGCCCTTATTTCCAATATGAGCAGGGTTATTCAAAGGCTTGACAGTATTAGAAGATCTTTCGGTGGCAAGGAAATAAGGAAAAGAGAAGCATTCATTTGGTCAAGTGGAAATCCCTAACAGTGGGTAAAAAGCATTGTGAATTGGGAATCAGGAATTTGAAGATCCAGAACAAGGCTCTTGAGATGAAATGACTATGGAGGTTCACCCAAAAAAACCATCTTCTACGGGGAAATGTTATTAAAGCAAAGTATGAGGAAGAAGACAAGTGGATGACAAAGGAGGTAAATACACCTTATGAGGTCAACCTATGGAGATCCATAAGGGTTGGGACTGGAAGTCTTCAAGGGAGCTTCCCTGATATTTATAGTCCAGTTCATCAGCAAAAGACTATAGCAGAATTATGGATAAACCAAGGATGAGATCTTATATTTAGAAGACGTGTGAGGTGTATAAGGTGACAGAATTCTACATGAATTGTTCAGTGGATTTCAGGTTGGGGCTGACACATTATGGTTTCAAGGACACAGTAGTAGATCCTAAAAGGTGAGTGCAACTTATAGATTGTTGAATCAGTCCAATTAGCAGGTCGAAAATTGTCCTGGAAGACAAAAATCCCACACAAAGTAGCATGCTTTGTTTGGTTTTTAGCAAAAGAGGTTATCCTGAGTATAATCTGATAAGGAGGGGATCTCTCTTTGCTGGGTATTATTTATGTGGAAAAAAAGCAGAGAAAATTAGCTATCTATTCCTACATTCCAAGTTAACAAATCAGCTCAAGAGAATCTTCATAAATCTTGGGAGTAATATCCTGAGATAGTGCCTAGAAAGATCACAAAAGTTATATTAAGCTGGGAGGAAGCAGAAATTCAGGCAAATGATAGAGGTAGATGAACTGTCCCAACATGCATTTAGTGGCAATCTGGAAAGAGAAATTTCAGATGTTTTGAGGATATGGGCAACTCAGTGCAAAAGATTAAGTTGAACTGTCTTTTGAATCTCTGTCTTAGGCGTAAACAGACTCACACAGAAGATACTGTTTCTATTACTGATGTTTTAGATTCTATCTAGGATTTCAGAATAGTTTATTTTCTTAGAAGCACTCTTGTAAATTATGTTTCAGCACAACTTGTGTACTGTTTTGTCTATTTATATATACATACGTTTTACCAATTCAAATAATAATAATAACCAAAAAGCCGGACCGAACGAATTAATTCGGTTTTTCAGTCAATTTTCAGGTATGATTTTTAAAATATTCGGTTTTCGATTTTAAGAAATCGATGTTTTGGTTTACTGAAATACCGAAGTTTTTAAATATGTATATTTAGCTACTGTTTTGATCTAATTTCAAACAACAATAACATATCCAGTATAATTCCACACGGTGTGTATGGGAGGTAGAGTATACATAGACCTTACCCCTATCTCAGAGAGGTAGACTGTTTCCAAAAGACCGCCGATTCAAGTAACGCATATCAAAGAACATACAGGATTTTGATCTAATTCAGGTCCAATGCGAGTGAAGAAGCTTCAGCAAACTTATAATGTTTCTTCTTATTTCTTGGGGGAGTTAAGCTTCTACAAACATTCCAAATGTATTCTTGTTACTAGCTTTTCTGGGAAAGAAAGCTAGAAACTGACCCCATCCATGAAGAAGTTGCAAGCTTTATGCTACCACTTCTGAAATAAAAAATTCTTTACATTGAAATTTACTTTTCTTTTGAGCAATTGGTCCATGGAAGAAACAGTATTCTAGAGATGAACCTTCCCCCCATCAGATAAGAAGTAAAACCAGTATATCACATACATACTGAAGAATTGAACCGATCAAGAAAAGTCGAACCGAAAACTAATTTCTGTATGGTATTCAGTATATACAATTGAAAAACCAAAAACCAAAGTACCGAATCGAAATACCAAATGGCCACCCCTTAGTTCCATTAAGTGAACTCGAAGATGGTCACATCCCGAATAAAGTATGAAAAGAGTGAAAGATTTGAGGGTATTCAATCAAGCATTCTTAGGAAAGTGGCTTCGGAAGTTCAACAATGAGGTACATGCTTTGTGGAGGACATTTATCACGGACAAATACAGTTCATGAAAAGGGATAGATCATCAAGAATATCACACCATAATGTGAAACTGGACTATCTCTCTATCTCCACGAGGCAGGGGTAAGGTTTGTGTGCACTCTACCCTCCCAGATCCACCTGTGGGATTGAACTGTGTATATTGTCATAATGTTAAATTGGTCTGTAAATATATATCATAAAGTGATAAAAGAGTTAATGGTGATAACACTTTCAAAGTTCGAAGCAGAAACAGAGTTAGTATTCAAAAGCACATGTGGTGTGGTGATGATATCTTCAGAGTTACTTTTCCAACTATCAGCAACATGTTTAAGAACAATATGACAATATTTCTTGTCTATAGGACACAATGTCACTACTAGTTTGAATTAAGGCTCAAGAAGAAATCTACACATGGTGATAGATGCAGTTCAAAATTTAATGATATTACTCTATAAGCAAAACATCACTGTCAGAATATAACACTTGGAAATGGAAAGCAAGTGGGAGAAAATTGTTCTTTGTGATATCTTACCATACAGGTTACTTTAAATAGAGGATACAAGTTTCAGACAACTTTTAGTTTGGACTTCCAAAGTGCCAAAGGTCTTTTCGGTCCCATGGTTGACAATAAGGGGACTGATTCTAACAATTGAATTTCTTTAAAAAAGGAAGGCAACATATGTCAACCGGTGTTTCATGTCAAATGGTTTTATGAGAATGTTGATCACTTACTAGTGAATTGCTAGGTTGCAAGCCAGTTCTGCTTGACGATGTTGAATTTGTTTTGAGTACAATGTTGATGTTGGCTATAGTTAAAGATGTGATGCAAGTGGGTAGATGGAGAAGAAGATATAGAGCATGGGATGTAGCCCGTTTGGTCTCTGTGGGAATTTTGGAGGAGAAGTTATAGAAGAGCATTTGAAGTGGTGAAAAATGATTTTTCTTTGTTGAGAGCCTTTATCAGGTAAATTATTGGTGCCCAAGAGTCTCAATTAGTGCATTTGATTGGGTGTCATTTGTTGCTATGTGACCATGAGGTTACGGGTTCGAGCGGTGAAAATAGCCTCTTGCAAAAATGCAGTGTAAGATTGCATACAATTGACCCTTGTGGTCTGTCCCTTCCCCGGAACCTGGGCATAGCGGTAGCTTAGTGCACCGGGCTGCCCTTTTTTGTATACCACTTGTATACTGGGTATTCTGACGACATCAATAATATTATTACTTTATAAAAAAGGACTGGGTTTGTCAATGTTCACAGCAAGGGTTTCTTTTCTCTTAATTGAATGCAAGTTCTGTTATGAGTTTCTCAAGTCTAATGAACTTTCCTTGTCAAAACAAGACACTTTTATCCTGCTTTATTCGTATATATTCCATCACTACCTCCTTTTGGACTGACATGTGGTACTTTCTGGCAAGAATTCTGCTGTTAATTGGGGTTAGTTGTGGAAATCAACAAATTTTTATGAATTGCTTGAACTTCAAATGGGGGTCATTTAGTGTAAGTTCATTTTAAGATTAGCCTTTTGAATACTTCTGTTATCGTTTGATAACTGCAGATTAAAGAGCAAGCTGAAGCAACTTGCAGATCAGTATACTCTCTCTGAACAGCAGTTTGCAAACAAGGTGATTCACATTTGCTCTTATTTGAGTTTCCGAGTATTATTCATATTATAAAACATCTTTGCAGATTTTAATGTTTTTCTTTACAGCTTTTCCTTTTTGATTAAGGGTCTGATGATATCTTTCTCTTGGCAGTTGAAGCAAAAGAGTCTTGAGCTTCAGCTTGCTGATTTGAAAATTAAGCAACATGAGGAGAAATTACAGCAGGAACAGTCCCAAATGAAAATGTATGCTGACCAAGTGTCACAATTACTGGCAACAGAGAAGAACTTGCGGTTACAATTGACAGCCGATGGAGAAAAGTTCCAGCAATTCCAGGTTAGCCTGTTAGTGTTACAATAAGATGTGTCAAACTGAAAGTCACTACACCAAACATACTCGGTAAGATGTCTAACAGTTGTGAGATCACTTTCAGGAAGTTTGCGCTTGTGGTATTGGCTTGCAGTTTCTGTTGGTATAGACATTCTTCAGGAAAATTTGTACTGTCAAAGTGTTTGTCTCCCTATAAAGAAGTTTTTGATAAGGCAAATGACCACATATCTCTGGTTAAATTGATTAGATCATTAGCTTTAGATATTGATCTTGGTGAACAGTATAGGTGACAAAATTTAAAGAAGTTCAAGAAACTTGAAGCAATCAAGTATCTTCTTTATGTGATCACCATAAATTTTCGTTCCTAGTGATATTACCTCTTAAGTCAATTTTCACAACCTTTTAGTAAAAGAGCAGATATGATACCATAGAGCTGCACATGTTAGTGAATAACACTTCCAATATTTGGATCAAGGAAGTGTTCCTTTGTTTTGTCTAATGTCATGGGATGGTATGTTAAGGATATTGCTTCCTTTGTTTTGTCGAGAGTTGATAGTTAAGGATTTTAGGTAGCTTTCACTTCCTCAGGGCTTTTTCATTTCTACTTTATTTAGTACTCTCTCTGTCCTAGTTGTTGGGAACTCTTCCTCTTTTATCTATTGGAGAAAGATCAATACCTTTCTATACTTAGAAACTACATTCCCATTGCAATTGACATGGCTTGTTGTTGGCCCCACAGAGTACCAAACAAACTGTTCGGTATAAGCATTTAATAAATATGTAGCTTATATGTCAGAATCTTCCTTCCTTTCTTAGAACACTGCATCCAATCAAACTATGCCAAATAAATTGGGACAGAGGGAGCAACTTATTGGGAAATGGTTTTGTTCTTTCCTATCAAGCGTTTTAGAAACTTGTTAGAGGAGTTGAGATGCATGAAAAAACTAACTCGATTTTGTAATATTATTATAGACAAGAAAATAATAGAAAATTTTGAATGAAATGCCTTCTTGACTTCTGATAGCCAATTGATCATAGGTATGAGATAAACCTGAAGAAGATTGTTTTTTCCGGTCTCCACATTCATCTTGAAGCCACTTGAACGAGGTTAGATGGTGGCACGATAGGCTGTGCCTTTGCCACAAGCCTCAAGGATCTCCATGCTGTCTCTTTCCCATCCCTATGCCTTCCACTCTGCTAAATTCTTTTTTCTGTTGGATTGACTTATTGGTTTTTACTCTTCCCTCACGAAACTGTGCATCTAATGAATGAATGTCGGGGATTTACGATGGCTTAGCAAATGACTGAAAGTAGTGGTATGATTCCAGTTTGGGACGGTGTATGACTGTAGAATTCTGCTGTCTTTCCTATGAACTGATGAAGTATCAAAGCAAAAGCTAGTAGTATCTGGCAATGACATCCAATTTTGGGAATTAACAACCATTTTCCCTTGTTTATTTTAGGAGAAAACTTGTGTGAGGATTGCTTTTAGAGGTTCTCCCCTTTAACATTCCTTCTTCAATCCTGAATCCTGTTGTGTGCAGTCGTCGAGTCTTCCTTTCACAAGACATCCGAAAAAAGGAGAGAGCATGGATGTGAAGAGAAGTCTTGGTGGCCAGTAAAACGTAGCCCCACCAGTTTCAGTGACCTGCTATTTTACTTATTAACCAAATTATAGTGAAGCACCCTTATCACACCACCCCTCCCTGATACCCACCCAAAAGGAAAAATACTTGTTTGGTTCGAGTCCTCCTAGACTTCCTCTTTTCACCAGTTCAAATGCAATGTCAGAGCACAATAATATGCACTCGCCTAGTGTTTGATAAAACAAGAGATTCTTTGTAATGTTTGTTTACATGGTTCTTCTAGAGGTAGCAAATTACCGAAATAGGGTGACAAAGCAATATTCCAGAATCAGAATGGGAAGGATCTTTTGTTCTATCTCAAGTTATGTTTCTAAATTAAGCTGCTTGTGGTGTTAGTGTCATGAAAAGTTGCAAAATAAAACTTCAAAAACAATTCTTGTGTGCTATTCTTGCAGGAAGCCTTGCTGAAGAGCAATGAGGTTTTTGAAACATTTAAGCAAGATATTGAGAAGGTTTACTTCCATTTATCTCTTAAACTTCTTTTTTCAATTTCTCAATGTTCTAAACTCCGTCCCGGTAAACTAGATCTAGTTTAGCATGCACAACTAGAATAATGTTTGAATAGATTAGTAGTATTCGAGTTCGGTAGTAAACAACAACATACCCAGTATAATCCCACAAAGTGGGGTCTAGGGAGGGTAGAGTGTACGCAGACCTTACCTCCACCTCAAGGGTAGAGAGGCTGCTTCCGATAGACCCTTGGCTCAAAGTTAAACAAATCAAAGCAATCCAGATAAGGAAAGTTCAGTAGTAAAATGATTAATTAAAAATGAAAAAGTGGAATCATTAGGTAAGATGTTTAATAAAAGTTGAGATTATATAAAGTAGTATTAGTTTGTATTATAGTTTATATTAGTCTGAATTGTTGAAGGGAGAAAAGTTTTCCATTTTAGAAAAGAGTTTAGATATTTTGAGATGGACCAAAGGGGAACGGAAGGCAGGTTTATTGGGATAGGAGTAGTTCGCCTTCATGCTGTGGTTATTCTGTCAAGTCAGGTGCTATTTCTTTGACATCTACACTCACAATGTTTATCCTTTTTTATGTTACGTGGTTCTGATTTAGATGGCAAAATCAATGAAAGAACTCAAGAAGGAGAATGCTTTCTTGAAGGGCAAATGTGACAAGTCAGATGTTACTCTTATAGAACTCGCTGAGGAGGTAATTGTCTCTAATCAATTTAACTCTCTTTGAAGAAAGGAAATTATTCAATTTCTCTTTAGTTGTATATTCCTCTTGTTAATTGTTTGCAAGTGATGCCGCAAAACTGGTGTATCAGACAGATTAAGGAACACTAAACTGCAAAGAACATAAGACATGTAGAGTAGACTAGATTTCCCATTAATATTAAGTTTTATACAAACTTAAGAGAATAAGCTGTTTTTCTCTTTCTGTGTCACAATCCCGGTTACGAAACTCTATATTCCTCAACTTTAATCCTCCAGGTAAAGCAATCTACTGTAAGTTTCCTAAAATACACATGTTGTCATCAAAATACTTATATCCCCTGAAAATAACACTGTGAAACATGGAAAATTTTTATAGGAAAATCATGATCAGGATAGAAAACCAAAAGTAAAGACGACAGGGAGTCATTAAGGTCTGAATTGTTGTTCTGCATATCACTGACTTTACTCGATATGAACCATTTAAAATCAAGGTCTGAATTGATGTTCTGTAGATTGCTAATTTTAATCCTATCTATGGATGTGTACTTTTAACTTACTACCTTTGTGTGCTGGTTTCTCCCTACCTTTGTCTGCTGGTTTCTCCCCCAAGAGCACTTACAGACTACAATAAGTTGTATTGCCTTTTTTCTCCTTCCTTTATTAATTACTTGCTCTATTTCAATTTATTTTTGATAAAGGTAACAGTTATATAGATATCAACAGGTATACCATACAAATTGTGTAGTCCCACTCAAAAGGTTGCCAATTACAAAAAGGGTCCCAACTACTACACTAATTACAAACTGTCTAGAACATCAAAATATCTTCAGTTTGTATTAACATTTTCTGTTTACACCAAAAATAAAAGAGGCCTAAAAAAATTCATCTTGAACTTATGAATGTTGCAATATTTGTCCTCAACATTTATGGTTCTTTCTGCGTATTTAGACCACCAGATACATGCTGGGACCATCTTTCCATATCTCTTCCCGATGCACCTTTGCATGATTTCGAATGAAATTTTTTAATCTAGGAGCTAGGCTCGAAGAAGATGGAAGCTAAACCAGGGCAAAACCGGGAATTATAGCTAAGAGAAGACTAGAGAGAGGGAAAGAGATTGATATTAATTCCATCAATGAGTAATCCTGTACATTACTGCTATGTTTATACAAAAGAAAATACAGAATACAACCAATCCTAACTAACTTTGTGAATAGAACATTGTCAACTGTTTTCTGGAAGCTGTCTAACCACTTCTAACAGTTTTTCTGAATTACAGCTCAGCTGCTAACTGTTTCCCTGAATTCAGATCCCTTCCATCTGGATATCTTCTATATCTTCTAACTTGTCTTCGATATCTTCTAGCTTGCATACTTGCATCAATACCCCCCAAACAAAGAGAAGCCTTGTCCTCTAGGTTGGAAGGAGAGAAACCTATGAAGCAGTTCAGTAAGAAGCTCCCAAGTAGCTTGAGCAGCATCAAGACCAAGCCATTTAACCAACACCTGACAAACAGCCTTATTACCCCTTTTGATCATCCTCCCCTCTAGGATAACTTCAGGCATAGGACAGTATAGACTGGATAAGTGCAGCATAGGAGGATGAGTAATGGTAGCTGGAAGTTCATGGCATAACTTCAACCGGGACACATGGAAAGTAGGGTGAATGAGGACCTCAGCTGGCAACAAGAGTCTATAAGCAACTACTCCAATCTTAGCAACAATTAGATAGGGCCCAAAGTACTTAGCGGCAAGTTTATTAAATGGTCTAGAAGCCACAGAGAGTTGCCTGTAGGGCTGCAACTTCAGGTAGACCCAGTCACCCACACCAAACTGCCTATCAGATCTGTGCTTGTTGGCCAAATCCTTCATCATTTGCTGAGCTCTGGATAAGTGAAATCTTAGCAATGCAATTGTAGCTTCCCTAGCCTCCAAGAATCTGTCAACCATCCCAATAGAGGCCTTACCAGCTAAATAAGGCAGATGAATAGGAGGTTTCTGTCCATATAGAACCTCAGAGGATGAACATTTAAAGCAGACTGATAAGTGGTGTTGTACCACCATTTAGCAGGTGGTAAGTAGGCAGCCCACTCTCTAGGATTATGTAAACAGAAACACCTGAGGTAAGTCTCCAGTGTTCTGTTTAAAACTTTTATCTGACCATCAGTTTGTGGGTGATAAGCAGTAGACTGATGCAATTGAACACCCTGGAGGGTAAAAACTTCTTGCCAAAAGAGCTCAAAAACATAGGATCCCTATCACTGACCATGGTAGAAGGCATACCATGTAACTTGAACACATTGTCTAAGAACCTTTGAGCCACAACCTGAGCAGTGTAAGGGTGTTGCAAGGAGATAAAATGTCCATATTTACTCAATTTGTCAACTACCACTAGAATAACAATCATCCCTATGGATTTAGGCAGACCCGCAATAAAGTCCAAATTAATGTCAGTCCAAACACCATTAGGAATAGGAAGAGGCAGAAGAAGACCAGGAGAGGCTGCTGCATCATATTTGTGTCTCTGACACACATCACACCTATTTATGAAACTTTTGATGTCTTGTGCCATAGATTTCCAGTAAAATAGGGACAGCAATCTCTTGGCACTGGCATCCATGCCAGAGTGGCCTCCTTGAGGAGTAGAGTGCCATAAGTGAATAATGTGTTCTTTTAACTGAGGATCAGCCCCTACCACCAATCTACCCTATCACCTAAGCTGAGAATTAATCCAAGTAAAGGATTTGCAAGGTTGCACTTGCAATTTGGTTATCAATGCCTGCAGAACAACATCAGTAGCCCAAGATTGCTGAATTTGGCTCAAAAGAGAGTTATGAGGAGTAAGGATAAAGCTAATAGCTCATGTTGAAATCTTCCTCATGAGCTGTTAATCCATGTTGAGGTGGCATGATGACATAGCTGCTGATGTATTTTTATTCGTAGAAGATATTAGATATTTTCTAGATAAGTTTCAGTTATGAATTTCCTAGTCTTTAGGCATATAGCTGTTGGTGGATTAGTTCCTATTTATCAGGAAGTTTCTGTTTCAGTCATTTACTGCAGATTTATTATGATTTCTTTGCATTTAAACAACTCTTCCTTCAACTTAATAATATAACTCTCCTTTTACTCTCTTGCTGATTTGTTTTTCATTTGTTAAACATCAACAAATTGGTATCATAGCCGCTCTTCTTAAGGGACTTGTTAGTGAATTGTGAGTAGTCTGAGTGAAGTATAATCAAAAAGCCCCTACCTGTTTCTTGAAAAGCCATTAGAACACATGGAAACAGAAAATTGTTTTGGTTCTTTTGCCTCATCTCCACCAATGGTTGATGGAGAGAACTACCAGGTATGGGCTATCAAGATGCAAACTCACATGGAGGCATGTGATCTCTGGGAAGCAGTAGAGGAGGTCTACGAAATTCCTGCTTTACCTAGCAACGCAACAATGGCTCAGATCAAGCTTCATAAGGAAAGGAAGACAAGGAAATCCAAGGTGAAAGCTTGCTTATATGCTACAATTTCAACCACAATTTTTTCTACAATCATGACACTGGAATCAGCAAAAGCAATATGGAATTTTCTCAAAGAAGAATACCAAGGAGATGAGAGAATCAAATGTATGAAAGTGATGAATCTCATCAGAGAATTTGGGATGCAAAGAATGAAGGATTCTGAAACCGTCAAGGAATACTCAGATAGGCTTCTTAACATTGTGAACAAGGTAAGAATGTTGGGTAATAAGCTTCCTGATAGCAGAGTTGTTGAGAAAATTCTTGTTACATTACCTGAAAAGTTTGAACCAACCATTGCTTCCTTAGAAAATACTAAGGATCTATCAAAGATCACTTTGGCAGAATTACTAAATGCACTGCAGGCACAAGAACAAAAAAGGTTAATGAGACAGGAAAGGTCAGTAGAAGGTGCATTACAGGCCCCATGAGCTCCTAACAGGCCACATTCGTTGCCTGAGGTTCAACTCCTTTTGAATGAAATAATATTTGAGATTTTTGTGGTCTGTGAAGATATCCACATGAACTCCATACAAATAGTGACGCCATATCTTTAGCAAAAACACTACAACAACCAACTCTATGTCATGCGTCAGATAGTTTTTTCTTTCATGAACGTTTAGCTCCTTGGAAGCATAGGCTACAACTCTCATTCTGCATCAAAACACAACCAAGACCGGTTTCTGAAGCATCACAGCAAACCACAAACCCATCGGTTTTCGCTGGTAAGATTAAAACTGGAGCAATAGTCAATTTAGTCTTTAACTCTTGGACACTTTTCTCACATGCATCTGACCATTGAAATTTGGTCTTCTTCCGGGTCAACATAGTCAATGGGGCAGATATAAAGGAAAACCCCTCCACAAACCTTCTGTGGTAACTTGCCAAACCTAAGAAACTCCTAATATTTGTGGGAGTTGTAGGTCTTGGTCAATTCTTCACCGCCTCAATCTTTTGGGTATCAACCCTGATACCCTTACTGGACACCACGTGCCCTAGGAATGCCACTGTTTTAGCCAAAACTCACATTTATAAAATTTTGCATGCAGTTAATGATCTCAAAGAGTCCATAACATTAACCTAGTGATCTGCATGTTCAGTCTCATCGCTCAGTATACTAAATTATCATCAATGAACACGATCACAAATAGATCAAGATAAGGTTTGAACACACTGTTCATGAGGTCCATAAAAGATGCTGAGGCATTCGTCAACCCAAAGGACATCATGAGGAATTCAAAATGTCCATATCGGGTCCTGAAGGTTGTTTTCTAAACATCTTCTTTGACCTACAATTGGTGATATCCTGACTTGAGGTCAATTTTGGAGAAACGTTTGGCATCCTGAAGTTGATCAAACCTGTCATCAATCCTCGAAAGGGGATATTTATTCTTTATGGTGACCTTGTTCAACTGACGTTAATCAATGCACGTACATAATGACTTATCCTTCTTTCGGACAAATAGGATTGGTGCTTCCCATGGTGAGACACTTGATCGAATGAACCCCTTGTCAAGCAGGTCCTTCAACTGTTCCTTTAATTCCTTTAGTTTTGTTGGTTCCATTCTATAGGGAGAAATAGATATTGGTCTAGTACCGGGGAGAACATCAATTTCAAAATCAATCTCCCTTTCTGGAAAAATCCTTGGAAGTTCATCTGGGAATACCTCTGGATATTCATTAACAACAGACACAAACGGAAGAGTTTATGCTTCAACATCGGTATCCCTTACACGTACTAGATGGTGCAAGCAACCCTTGGAAATTAGCTCTCTCAATTCCAAGGGTAAAAAGTGATCCACTAAGGCTTCCATGAAGTTGTCCCATATTGCTGGGGCTGTGTCATCCTCTCGGGACACATCTCCCAATGCTCGTACCATACACTAGTGACACCCTTCAGCTGGTAAGAAACGAGTTCAACCCCCTCCGTTTCACTAACATGCATAGCTCTGAGATTTTCTGAACCTCATCAAGGAATTCTTGGGGTCTTTCTCTGGTCTAGACCATGTAAAAACTGGTGAGTTCATTCTGAGAAACTCCCTGATTCTGGAGGTGTAGCCGGATCTCGATCTAGTACCGACAGGAGCTAATTCTCGTCACTGAGACAGGGCAACAATGAGTCGGGTGAGCATATGAATCGCTCCCTTAAACTCTGCATCAGAAGTATTGGGTTGCTGAGGAGGAAAGGATTCTGGGTTCCCCACTGGATCTACTATTTAGGGAGATAATGGCCTAACTGGGTGGTCAACTGAATGACCCTGGGAACTAGTCTGCATCCCTTGGGTTTGAGCCAACCCACTAGTCTATCTTTCTCTGCGGTCACATTGACACTAGCACTTTCCCTCTAGCCAGCTGCCGTCTTTCCTTTTGGAAGCATTCTCATTATTGGAAGCTGAAATTCGTAGCAAAGCACGAGTTAGGTTTAATTCCTAGAGCTTGCTCTATAGCACGAGCTAAAGTGTGAAAGAAGAGTAAAATTTCCTACATGTCCTGTAGCCTCCCAATTATAAGCGTGGCGCGCTACACACTCATAAGTAAGATTCTACTAGACACGACTTCATAGACTCCCTAGGACATACCTACCTGGTGCTTTGATACCAAATTTGTCATGTCCCAGTTTAGGGCCTAGAAAAGAGTGGCACCCGTGGTCATTGCTGGCCCTAGAATACCGCTAAATTGGCATGGAACTGTGAGCATATCTGAACAAGAGAGAGCCAGGTGATACAAATATGAATTCTGAGATAAAACATGCGACTGAGATATAGCTTTTTATAAAATCACTGTTTTCATACAAAAGGTCACCCAAACGGTCAAAATCAGATTAGAAGCAAGAGATCACACTATTTGGCAATCTAGTCTACAAAGCCTTTAGTAAACTGAAGTAGTTGAGTTGCCGGGACAAGGTCCCCGGTATAACCTCTACTAAAAACTAGATACTGTTGAATATAATCTACCCCAAGAGAGGGGCTTACAAAAAGCTGGGCTGGGATAGCTTATTGAGTTGCTCATTTGAGAGTGTCTATACCTGAGACTGTATTATAAAACAATACAGCGCCCCCACAAGGAGAGGCATTGGTACATGGAATCGTACTGTTTGTAAGATGGCAAAAACATATGAAGCATAGGATACTGAGTATATAAACTGAGCATGAAAATCACAATTAAGTATGCATAAAACCGTCTATAGGTTTTAGAAAGAAAAACATGTGTTTGGCCTTTTTAAAACCTGTTACTGGAAATACTGTCCGAAAATACTGACATTGTAGTACTGATTGAAAAATGCTACGGATGTCTTGGCATAACCGACATAGTACACCACGTAAACATGGAGTCCGATCCCTATGGCCCGACTAGCTAAGCCACCAACTACCTTACCGGGTAGACAGCCAGGACTAAGCTAAGCTTGCTAGCAAGATTTTCTGAATCATGCACCACTTTCGAGGGTAATAAAATTTGGGATGCGGCCGTACTCGGCCCACTCCACTCCTACGTCGGCAAACGTAGTTTTCGACACTTGCCTTGAGGGGCTCATGTCATCTCGGTCAACCACTTACTCCATTTCTGAAAACATTGATAACTGTAGTAGCCCTTGGGCTTAGAAACTGTCTAAAAACTGTTCTGAAAACTTGGCCTTATCTGAAGGCTCTATGTTGAAAACTCTGCCTTTACTGAAGGCTTGAACTTAGCCCTTGGGCTCAAGTAACACACACATAATAATTCACACTCTTTTAAAACACAAGGGGCTAAACAATTGTAAAGTCATGCTTTCTCAAGGTTCATAATGGAGATAATATTTTTCCCACACCTAATGTTAGGGATGGATCATCTCAATTACCACTTTAACTAGAGCAGATTATAATGACTACCTTTAGTATCGAGCATCAAGGAAACAATCATCAACTTTATCAGTTGCTTGCACAATGCAATCTGGTAACTCCTTTTGCTTATGTCGCATAGTCTTCATCTCAGGAATAATGGATTCTTGATTCCAGTGCTTCTGACCATATTTCAGGTAACAAAAATACTCCGTCTACTCTTACTACCCCTTCTATGCTCTCTACTGTTACTTTGGCTAATGGACCAAAGACTATTGTAAAAGGTATAGGTATAACTCACCCTTTCAGACTCACCCTTTCAGTCCTTTTTGCACCTGAATGTCCATATAATCTTATTTCTATTAGCCTATTAACCAAAGACCTGAAATGTGCCGTTACCTTCCTTGATGATTCTGTTCTTGTGCAAGACTGGAGTATGGGATAGATGACTAGAAAAGTACATGAGTCACAGAGATTATACCTGTTATCCATCCCAAAACCACATGTTGCTTTCACTTCTGCTACTTCCTTTGAATTATTCCATAATCAACTGGGTCATCCGAGTCTCTTGAAACTGTAGAAGATGGTTCCCGGTTTATTTAGTTTATCTTTGTTAGAATGTGAGTTGTGTCAGCTTGGGAAACACACTCATGCCTCTTTCCCAAAGTGTGTCAATAATAGGTCCACGTCTATGTTTGAAATTGTTCATTCAGACATATGGGGTCCAGCTCGTATCAATTCTTCCTTAGGTTTTCATTATTTTATGACTTTTATTGACGACTATTCTCGGTGTACGTGGTTATTTTTAATGAAAAATAGATCTGAGTTATTCTTTATCTTTTAGAAATTTTGTACTGAAATCGCAATCAATTTGGTATTTCTATTAAGAAATTAATCAGCGAGAATGCCCGAGAATGTTTCTCTACTTCTCTATTGCAATTATCTTCTTGTGCACATATTCCTCAACAAAATGGAGTTGCTGAGTGAAAGAACAAACATCTAATTGAAACAGCTCGGACATTGCTCATTCACAATCATGTCCTTTTACGTTTTCAGGGTGTTGCCGTTATTACTGCCTGTTATTTAATCAATCGTATGCCTTCATCTGTTTTACAGTACAAGAGTCCACACTTAGTTCTTTATGCGGACCAGAATTTGTTGCCCCTTCCTCCATGTGTGTTTGGTTGCACCTGTTTTGTTCATAACCTTACCCTTGGAAAAAACAAACTTCAACATAAGGCTTTTAAATGTGTCTTTCTTGGGTATTCTCGTCTACAAAAAGATTACAAATGCTTTGATCCTTCCACCAATAAGTACTTGATCTCTATAGATGTTACCTTTTTTGAGACTTCTCCATATTTTTCTCCTAATATGGATAATGAAAAGGCCATACAACAATCCTTCCAATTCTAATTGTTCCACCCCTAGTTCCACCTTCACCTCCTAAGGTTTATTTTCGACGACCTCAACCTCTTGCTGAGCCTGCTAATTTAGATAGTATTTCGAACTGTGATACAGGTACACAAAGCACTCCTGCTGATTCATTACGTGGTCCAACAATGTCTCCTACTTCGGTTGAGCACTCATCAGATGATCTTCCCATTGCTCTTCGCAAAGATATTAGAACTACTGCCAATCAAACTCTCATTTTTACTTATTTAGATTATCATCGTATGTCACCTTCATATCATGCCTCCATTACTAGCTTATCCACTGCCAAATTCCCAAGGCTGTGGCAGAAGCACTGGTTTATCCAGGTTGGTGTCAGGCTATGATTAAGGAGATGATTGCTTTGCATAATAATGGTTACTTGGGAGCTTGTTTCCTTACCTAAAGGCGAAACCACTATTAGTTGTCATTGGGTATTCATAGTTAAGGTAGGATGGGATGGAGCTATTGATTGCTAAGGGATACACTTAGATTTATGGCACTGACTATGGAGATACTTTCTCACCAGTCGCCAAGAGGGCCTCTGTTTGTCTTCTCATCTCTATGGTAGCAATGGATTATTGGCTTCTTTTTCAGCTGGACATCAAAACTGCATTCCTTCATGGAGAACTTGTTGAAGAAGTTGATATGGAGCAACCATCAGGATTTGTTGCTCAAGGGGAGTTTGGACTAGTCCGTAGACTTTGTCGATCCATTTATGGTCTCAAGCAGTCTCTTACAGTATGGTTTGGTCGTTTTCAAGCTGTTGTCCAACAATTTGGAATAATAAGAATAGAAGCTGATCACTCCATATTTTATAAGTATTCACCTTATGGAAAATGTATTTTTTAAATTGTTTATGTTGATGACATTGTTATCACAGGTGATGATCATAAGGTATTGCTCAACTCAAACAAGACCTTCTATGTCATTTTCAGACTAATGATTTGTGCAAAGCTGAAATACTGTCTAGGCATTGAAGTGGCACAGTCTGGCAATGGTATTGCTCTTTCACAAAGGAAATATGCCTTCGACATTTTGGAAGATGCTGGTATGTTGGATTGCTAACATGTGGGCACTCCCATAGATCCAAATACTAAGCTTATTCCAAGACAGGGGCAACTTCTAAAAGATCCTAGCAGATATCAGAGACTTGTTGGAAAACTCAACTACCTTACAATAACATGACCAGAAATCTCATTTGTTGTTAGTGTAGTCAACCAGTTCTTGCAATCACCTTGTGATTTACTGGAATGCCATGATTCACATTCTGTATATGTCAAAAGCTCTCTAGGACAAGGTTTATTGTTTGAAGACAAGGGAAGACACCCACATTTTTGGGTATGCTGATGCAAATTGGGCAGGGATCTCCTCTTGGTAGGCGTTCCACTTTAGGTTATTGTGTTCTAATTGGAGGCAATCTAATGTCCTGGGAAAGTAAAGAGCAAGATGCCGTGGCTAGATCAAGCGCAGAGGTGGAGTATTGAGCTATGGCATTGGCTACATGTGAGCTAATATGGTTGAGACAACTTCTCCAAGAATCGTAGTTGAGAGGAGTTGAACCGATGAAATTGATTTGTGATAACCAAGCTATACTACATATCGCTTCTAATGCCGTGTTTCATGAAAGAATGGAGCACATTTATAAATAACAGAAAACTCTGGATGTAGCTAGCCAAAGAGACTTGACTACGAGAAGCGGTTGGGCCCACAAGGCCACCACGCATCATTTCTAGAAAACTCTGGACAGGGCAAGGTCGTGCAAACAATACTGAAGAATAGAGTAAGGCCACAAGGCCACTGCACAACTAACTGAGAGAGAAGCAATAACGTCGACTAGGCAACAACTGAATGTTAACAAAGGCTGGCAGGCCATATATAAAAGCTGAGATACAACCCACAAAGGCAGCATGTCCACAAAGTCTCTAAGTGTACTAGTAGTCGATGATCAAGGCCCTACCCATCAACTATACATAAAATTAAGATCATGCAAAACCAACTGCTCCAGAAAGAAGGGAGCATACCACCAAAAGCGGAGATTGGCCTACTCCTACTACAGAGATCGATTTGGGTCTCTATATGCTCCTGCAGCACGAATGCAACATCCACAGGCAAAAGGACGTCAGTGTGAATAATATGTACTGGTATGTATGGCTGAAAAACAATAACCATGATAGCAACTGCAATAGAGGAAAGAGAGATGCAACCTGAACTATTGAGTTCCACTAAGGCGGATAACTTACCTCAACTGAAATTTAACACAACTCTAAAATAACATGACTGATAATAATAAGCAACTCAACTACAAATATGGTCACATGTGTATGCACTGCTCATCGGCCAAGCTCGATGGAACTGCCAACTGGTGGTAATCTACGCAACAGAAACAAGGTTCAATGGTAATAATATAATAATGGTAGCCACACGAGGCCCACAATCTACCCATCTGAAATTAGGTCCGGTGGTAAAAAAATGAATAATGCTATGCCATGAAAATGTGTACCAAAACTCATGAACTGAGAGACTCGAAGTCGACCATGACTCACTACCCTCTTAGGTAAGAATTCACAAATTTCTTATTGACAAAGAACGTTAATCAACCTTTGACATAGGCTTTGATAAGCTTGAATAAGGTTTAGCAATTAGGAACAACTAAGATTTTCATAACTATCTTTTAGGAAGGCTCAAGTGAAGGCATGAAACTTTAGCTCAAATTGGGTTTCCTTTCCATACGAATTCATGGTAGGAAATATAAGCTCCAACTAGTTCAACATAATAAGAGTAACATTAATTTGGCAAGTGAACAGTACTTACTACGAACACAATATCAAGCTTGGGGAAGAGGGCTGCTAGGCCTCCTTGAGCTAGAAATAGGTTTTCCCTTGGAACCCTAGGAGGAAAGAAGATAGAATTGAAGTATCTAAACTTGTATGTGAGAATCTCCTCAAGAAAATAGCTTGAAAGTGGACTTGCCTGAGCTTGGAGGGCTGGAGGAAGGGAGAGAGATCAATTCTATAAGTTGGAAGTGAAAAAAATGAGAGTGAATATCGGGGATAAGCTATATATAGATGCAGTGAAAAGGGCCTGACTTACGGTATTTGGGCACTATTAAGGACCATAGATTCGATCTGCGGTCCGTGAAGCATTTCGTATGTTGGACTAGGGAAAATCAACCCTCTGAAGTTTCATTTGCGGTGGCAAGGTACGAATTGTAAATTAGATGTGCGGTTGGTAGATCATTTCATATTCCTTATCCAGTAGCTCAAAATATCCTAATCTCCACTTACGATGGCCAGATTCGATTTGTAGAACAAATGTGTGATTCGTAGATTACTTCCTATGTTGGTTCTGCCTTGCAGTCTCCGAAATTCCATTTTGAGGAGCAAAAGTACGACTTGTATATTCAATTTACAGTTTGTAGGTGGGTTTCGTAGGTCTGAACAGTAGCTTAAGAAAATGGACTTCTATCTATGATGGTGACTTATGCTTCATAAATTACATATGCGGTTCATGGATTCCACTGTAAATCCTTAAACAGTAGCTCAAATGACAAGGCACTCCTTCATACTTCGACACATGGTTCGTAGAATCCATCTACGGTTCGTACGTTACTTCGTAGGTCATTCCTGTAACTTAGAACACTTGGCTTTCACTTGCGGTGTGTTTTTATGGCTTGTAGGACTAATCTACGATTTGTATGTCACCTACTACACCTGTACTTGACTAAAGGCTCAATATACCATAATTACTCCATATAACACACAAAATTACGTACTAAGGTCGGGGTTCCTTCCGAAGGTGCTAGGTGTTACAAGGCCTCATTTACCGAATATTTTGGTTGAGAAGTAATAAATGGGTCTGCAGTTGGTTGGCCCATATTCTGGCCCAAGTTTGTCGTTTGAATGGTTTGTCTAAACCCTAAAATTTGTGGGCCTTCTTTGGACATCCTGTTATAACGTAACCCTTCACTAATTATGCCCGCTTCATACGATGTTCCCACATGGTTTATCGGACGTAGTAGTGGCCACTTCTCTTCATCTGATGGATAAATATTCCTCGCCCCTCCTATTAACCACTGGATTCAATAACACAACTTCTCTCCCTTTTTCCCCTAATTTGAGGGTCACCCGCAGTTCAACCCGTACCGGAACAGCGTAAGAGAATCCATCAATATCTATTTCGATCTCTCTTGGAACCTTCTTGCCATCACCTCTCACCTTGATGCGTTTCCAGTAAAGGTGATTCTTCGGGGTTATTTCTTCTTTAGTTTTAATGAAGCCCCCACAGAGGTAGTCGACCATCCTGAATGTGTTTTGTGATCATAGGCTCAAAGGTAGACCTAGTAGTCTTATCCAAATCCAGTCTCTCTTGATATCATCTGGCCAGCAACCATTTGCTGGATTCCACCACTTTAGTTGAACCTTATGTTTCTTCATATCCATTCTCCTGACAACACATGTTCTCCTACCTTCCTTGATGGGAGTTCGAATAGAAATATCCCATCATTCATGACAAAGATATCGACTCCGAAGATTGTTTTTGTCAAGTACTGCATGCCTATCTACGGATGTCGTTCAGTGGAATCTGAGAAGTTTTTGCCGCTTTTGTTGTCCATCTGTTGCTGATGAATGCTTCCTTAAAAGAAGATTCGAATTGTTTGGTGCTGACATGTGCTCTCTGTTGTTGTACTTTGTGCATTGATGAACTTGACTATTTTCTGTGCTATATTTCCCCATCCTCCCTTTAATGTGGTCTCGAGTGTAATGATGACAGCTTTATGTTCCCCTTGAGTAGCAATAAAACTGATGTACCTTCCATTCTCATTATATGTAAGAGTACAGAAGAATTCTGAGAAATGATCCTTCATTTTTCATCTCTTAACTGTCTTCCTCTGTACTTTTGTCGCCTCAATAAATACAAATGCTATCCACTTCAAGACTTTAAGGCTGATCTTGTCTTTCCTCATTAAATATCTGTTGCATTCTACACATCCGGACCAAATCTCTGCTCCTGATTTAATTCTAGTAATGTTGTAGGATTTAAAACCTGCATTATAACAAATACACTCCTCCTTGTGTAGCTCCGGACTAGCTGCTGGAAAACCCCTCTGAGAATGTTGTTGGAATGAGAAGTAGGCTAAAAATGTTTTATTTCAATTTATAGGACACTCGTCCATTTTTTGGGACGTTCTAAAATTTTGACATAATTCCATTTCCATCCAATTTTCACAACTTTCAATAATTTAATATCCATTAAATTATTCAAAGTTTAAACTTGTCTGTGATGTTTTTCTATATCAAACCAACATTTCAACCATTATTTTACTATTTTCTTCCACTACACTTAACATAAATCATAAGTCAAAGTTTATCTTTTCCCAGTCAAACACTATTACGTAAATTGTAACGGAAAGGTGGATTTTTATGTATAAGGACACCAAAGAGGTGCCTCCCTGTACAATTACCAGCATGGAATGCCCATAAAGAAAACGATCCATCATCCGAACAAAGTTAGCTCTATTAAATAATGAAGAGGATTACTCAAGTCAGGAAATTTCTGCACGTGCCTAATGAGGGTTGTGCATTGAAGTGGGATTTAACTATTTAATTCTATGCAACGACAACTACTCTCCCTGAAAAGCACTCTCGTTCCTTCCCCACCATGTAAAAACTCTAGTGGTAATACTAGAATGTTCGCAATCCTTGATCAACCTAGTGCAAGAAGCTTATTTGTTCATATGTTATTAATAATAGACATTGACACACGTTTATGCCCTTCTGAAACTGAGTAGCAATCTGCCGTCTGCCAAATCATACTAACAAATATCACGACCTTTTGTTCTCTTTTGCAATATACTTCTGAGTGGGTTGCTCTGTGTCGAAATCTTGAAGCTTGTTAAGTGTTGTTCTTGTTGCCGAGGTTGATATTCTCTGTAGTGCTCTGTGCATTGGATAGCCTGAATGATACTTCTGTTTCTCTAAAGCTTCTTTTTATAAACTAAGATTATCTTTGTGGCTATATTGGTTGATGCTCAAATTATGTTTTCCTAATAGAACTTGGTTTTCTCAGTAGGAACATTAAAATATCTTCTTTTGTTTTCAGCGTGAATTATTGAAGAAACAGTTGGAGAAAATAAGAAACCAGAAAGAGAAGCTTGAAGCATTGTGTAGATCGCTTCAAGCAGAAAGGAAAGCACATTCAGCAGCTTCTAGCAACTGAATTCAGTTCAAGCTTGAACATCTCTGTAAATTGAATCATACCATGTAGATTTTGGCTGCACATGATGAATCAAGAAGCAATCTGTCTGATTCACTTTTTTGTTTGTGCTGCAGTTTTATTCTTGCTACTGTTTCTGTTCTCGTAGTGGATGAAGCATTTTCAGTTTGTTACCATTAACTTGGTGCCAAGTGCCAGTAGACTACCTGGAACCATCTTGTAAGAAAATGTAGTTTTCCTTGATATTACTGAGGCCTGAGCAGCGCACAACCGGTTTCTTCTTGTTGCATGTTTCTATTCATTTTCTAAGTTTGAGAAATTCTTCCTTCTTTTCGTTATCCAACGCTCATGCGTCCTTATTCTCTCATGCCTAATTAGTCGGAAGGGTACAAAAGTCATTTTTACTCTTATCTGTTAGACAGTTGAGTCGTTGGGTTGCACTTGTCAGCTGAAGTCAGTGGCGGGAAAAGTAGTTATAGTAGTTAGAGATTAATTCACTCAGTTTAGCTATTAATTCAGTTATATCAATTCATTTTTCATTCATTGAATAAAAAATTATCATACAGATTCTTACCTATGATCTCTCTAAATGGATCTGTTTTCTCTGCAACTCCGTTCAAGAGCTTTTCTTCCATAAGTTCTTTAGGAATTGCCTATATAATGTCTGCCTTAGTTGAAAGGCATTGAAAGGACAGTCACTCTTTTAAAGCTTTCAACAAAGTATTTTTAGTTGTGAAAGCAACCACCCATCTGTCGGAAAGTTCCTAAATAAGTTGTCAAATCCTCGAAAAGAACTTATCTGGGATGAGCTGTTCAAGTTGAGTTTTCTTATTGTCTCTTCCAAGACATCCCTTCTAACTTCCCTATTTCAAGGTTGGAAGTTTCCCGAGAGCCACTTTTGTTGGGCACGGTGGCCCCAATCACAAGGCTAAATCTAGATTCCGATACCCTGTTTAGCATATAGGCGCAACATTAAGATTTACTTGATCCATTCTCAAGAATTTAAAGGAGGCAAAACGGGTAAAATTAATAATTATCCACTCAATCTAACCCATTTGAGTTGGGTATCCTATCATTTAAAAATAGGTTAAATATAAGTCAAACCCATATTATTCATTATAAAATATGGATAACTCGTAGGTATCTACCAATTGCACTCATCTTAAAGTATATAGGGGTGAAGGAACCCTCTAAATGTACACTGTGTTTGGGATGAAGAGGAATATGATTCAATTTTCTTATATTTGGTTGGCTTTAAGTATTTTGAAAAATATTTGCAAATAGACTTATTTTCCTCTAATTTAAGGAAAATGACTTTCCTACATAAAGTAAGAAAAATATTTTTCAAAACTTTTCTCAAACCTCACCACCTTGAAATAGGTTCCGACCTGAATTGGAGACTCGGGACCCAATGTACGACCCCGACTCTAGACTTGACTACGATCTTGACCCGAGACTAGATCCAAGACTTGGGACCTGATGTCCGACCTTAACTCGAGACCCGATTATGACCCCAACTCGGGTTCGATTTTGACCTCAGTTGTCTCTCAGCCTCAACCCCTGACCTTCGACCACAACTTAGGAGCCGACTCTAACTCTTGACCCTAATTCGGCACCCTGACTCTCAACCCCAGCGTAGGGCCTAACTCTCAACCTCGACCCAAACCTCAACTTGGGATCCAGTTCCAATCCGGACACTATACCTTCACTCTTGAGACCCATATCCTAACCTCGATCCTAACTCCTGACTCAATTGGAGACTCGATTTGATTGACTCTTGACACCGACCCAGGAGCTGACGTCGGCTCTTGACCTTGTTTTAAATCTGACTCGGGATCTCTTTGTTGACCCCGACCTCGACTCCCAACCCCTACCTAGGACTCAACCCTGACTCTCGACCTTAACCAGGGACCCAACCTTGACTTGAGAGCCGACTTCCAAGATTCGAATCCTGACCTCAAACCCATCTGCCAAACTCAATTCGGGATTTGCCCTCAATCTGAGACCTAAATCTTGACAACGACCCAAAACTCAGCTCTTGATCTTGACCCAAAACCCTGACTCCCGACTCCGACCCCAACTCTCGATTCCTGACTCCAACCCCGACTCTAACCTTAACTCAGGATCCTAATTCGGGACCCAACCTCGACTTTGAACAGGGATCCGATCTCTACTCGAGACTCGAATTTTTACCTAGATTCAAAACAAGACTCTTAACCCCTTACTCAGGACCAAATTTATTTTTGATTTGCTCATATTGGACTCGACCGCCCATTTACCATCCCTACTTAGGTACTAAGCCCCGATTCCAACTTGCTCTGGGTGACATTAGACACTACCTCATTTGAATTGGAAATAACATAACTGTTCGTAAAACAAGTCATTACCGTGTTTTCGATCTTGTTGCATAAAATGCAAACAAAATGAAGTATTAACCACAATATATCATCGACATAACCTATATTCACAAATGATAATTATTTAGAAATTTAAAAAAACACAAAAAGCAAATTGAGACCCAAATGTTACGATACATATTATGTGAAGATCCAAAAGCGATTTCTACTTTGCTTGATTGAATAAACAAGTGAAAAATAGGACATGAATTATCTACTATTACAACAAGTGGAGGGATGTGGCATTGGTGGATAATGCGTTTGTTTTGGATACAAATAGCATGTGTTCGAATCTTGTATTCCTATGTATTACTGTTCTTTTGAGCTGTAACAAGGAATTCATTG
>JACEIK010000810.1:249198-268798 GCA_018107945.1 Datura stramonium
TATTATATAAAAAATAGAGGCTAAAAGACATAAAAGATCCTATTTGGAGAAGACTTCTGGACGAGGAACCAGATATATTACCCAAAAAATAAAAAGAAGAAAAGGGAAATGTCTTGATATAAGATTTCATGATATTTGTTAAACCTATCATGTCATCTGTGGATCACTGGCGCGATGTTTGGTGGACCTTTTAATTCGAAGAAATAATATCTTTTTTTTTTCAGAAAAAAAACAAAAGATAGGATTTAATTGAAGAAAAGAATGTTATTTGAGTGACAAGTTTTGTAGGGATTGTCCTGTCACGCCTCAAAACTGGGGTAGGGGCGCAATTAACACGTGACTCTAAATTAGTCAAGAATTCGACTATATGACTTCTATAACAGTAACACTGAGGCCAACCAGGCCACTTGCTACGGTTAGCTAAAATAGATATTAGATCCATGAGGTCTCCGCAACAACAAATAAGCAACCAGAGAGCCAACATGGCTCCAATAAAGCTAACTAAGCAACGGAAGGCCGACAAGGCCACACAACTGAACTAATTGTACAACCAGTCCAAAATAGCCTCTAAAGAGTAAACAAACTGAAATGCTCGGCACAAGGCCCTGGCCTACCGATACTATACAACAAAACTCAAAATATTCAAAACGGGAACACAACTCCTGAAAAAAAAGGAGCATACCACAACTTTGCTGAAATCAGACTCTTACTGTGATTGTCAATCCGAGCCTCTGCTTGTACCTGCAGCACGATTGGTCCCCAGGCGAAGGGACATCGGTACAAATGAAATGTACTGGTATGTAAGGCTGAAATTATAACCATGAATACATTCAAATTACTGAAAACCAGAGTAGGGATAGAAACAACTTGAGACTCTGGAAGCCGACATATGAACAAGATATGATACATCATGTGAATACAACCAAGTAAGCACATATATAAGTCGTGTTGTACCATTCAGAAACTATACAATCCCTAGTCAAAACAATGACCTAGCCATGTTAATCAAAACTGCTTTGCCGAGATGCCGTCTCGGAGGTCTCATAACTAAGGGAACATCTACCAACCGGACATAATCGCGTCGGTGGTAAAGTGATAACTTTCATAACTAAAGGAAAACTGCCCCACCTGACATAACCACATTGGTGGTAAGGTCATTAGCCTCATATCCGAAGTGACAACTGTCCATCTGACATAACCACATCAGTGGTAAGATCGTAAGTCTCATATCTGAACTATATCTGGCCACCTGACATTACCGTGTTGGTGGTATAACCTGAAGCCCTAACTATTTCCATATACAGAGTCGACCACGCTCATATTAAGTCAATCAACACATACGACATAAAAATGATTAATTTAGGGACCGCGGCCTAAATAGGCCTCTTTCCTAGTTCGTAGTTGCATATACGCACATACGTCACATAAAGCTTTTAAACAACACTTAGATACACATATTCAAAGGCTTGCACAGTTATGAGAAGGTCCAGATGACCTAAGATATTCCACAAGTTCAATAGACAACACTTTGACACATTTAGGATTCGGAAACTCGATAACGTGATGACTAGCTTAAGAGAGAAGAATTATGGAATCTTCCCTTAGCCTCGTTTACCCCTTACTAGATTGTGACTTCGATTCTTAGCTTAGATTCGCTTACACGTTGTTGTCTCAACTATTTTGCAAATTTTAGTTTGAAACCAGACCTTTAGACATGATTAACATCACATATATGAAATATACATTAAAGTACCAGCTCACTGTGCCCACAACAAGGGAACTTCAGACTCGATTTATAACTACGATACACTTGGAGGTAATATGCGTTCCGCTTCACATTTACCTATTTCAAGCATTCTTAACAATTCAACTTAATGTCATGTACTTTTGGTCCTTTTGAAAGAATTACACTTTCTTTAATAATGAGTGTCAATACAAAAGAATATTGGCCCTTTCGACAATACATTTTCGTGCTTGAACAACGAGAATTGGATGCCTTAACATACCTTACTCCGACGTATTCCTTTAGCCGATTTTCTCCTTAAAAAACCAACCTTCAACCTCCTTAATATCTTGAAGTTATAGGCAAGTAAAAAGCCTAATTTGTATCAAAATATGCTATCAAAATAATTTCTGAACTAGCAGCCACAACAACAACAACCAACGACAACAAAAACAACATTAGTCATTTTCCTATACTTGATTTTAACAAATTTTGGGGGGTAAAAGAAGAGGAAAATTACCTAATTTCTCCTGCAAGTCATCCCCACAGTATGGAGTATATTCCCAGCCAAAAAAACTGTCCAAATCATAAGGACAATGGAAAAGAACATCAGCTAAAAAAACCCTAAATGGAAGCCTATCTAGCTGCCGATTTCCAGCTTGTTAGCTGGGAATCTTGATTAATTTAAAGGGTGAAATTCTTGCTTTTCTTATTGACTTTAATACATACTCAAGGGGAACATGTAGACTGTCCAAAAAACTTTAAAAATGCAGCAACTTACCCCAAATCAACTACCAAAACGAGCTCCAAAATAGCCCCCTCACACCTTGCACACTTTGAAGTCAACTATCTCACCTTGTCTTGTAGTTTGGTTGAATTTTGTTTGAGGTTTCTCCTTAAGTTTTCCTTAGTAGATTACTGTAAATTAGAGTGAAAATAAGGTAGAAAACAAGCATCTCATATCTGGAAATCTTTGGAAATGAAATATAGGCCAAACATTTGATCTATACATATTTGGGGTGATGGAGATGTTTTAGGGAGGTGGCCACATTGCTGCTTGATAGTACCACTGTAAGATTCCTAGAATGTTTTACTCCGAATTTTGATTGATGAACGGTTTAATGTTCTGAAAACTAGACTCAAATACCTTTAATTTGATAGTTGTAGGACTTATAACTCATTATAGATTGGTCAATATGGTCATTTAAAATTAACCTTACTTATGATCTTCACATACTCTTTGCTCTTTCTTTTGTACATGTTTCCCTCCTCATCTATGACCAATATACAACCCATACTTCCCTTAACATAGCATAGAAACATCAAATAATGACCAATTTTTTTTCCAGGGGTGTAACATCCTCCCCTTCTTTGAAACATTTGTCCTCAAATGAGGATTAACTTCACTTAACACGTTCTAGGCACATATAACTAGAAACTTAAGGTAGCGACATAGAAATACATACCTCGCTATCATGTCAACATCGTAAATAAGTGAGGATACTTCCTCCTCATCTCCTCCTTCACTTCCCAAGNGTTACTTCTTGGGGAAGTAGGTCATGCCAATCTTTCACTGTCGCTATCTTTTGAGGATCTAATTGAATACCCTCACATGAGCCCACATAACCGAGGAAAGCCACAGATTTTAGCCAGAATTCACATTTGCTGAATTTAGCGAATAACTGGCGGTCTCTAAGAGTCT
Source organism: Datura stramonium (assembly GCA_018107945.1). Classification (NCBI taxonomy): domain Eukaryota; kingdom Viridiplantae; phylum Streptophyta; class Magnoliopsida; order Solanales; family Solanaceae; genus Datura; species Datura stramonium. The sequence continues at coordinate 252,624 of JACEIK010000810.1, forward strand.
GCAACATTATCCTCAGATGGTTAGCATGCTCCTCCTCATTTCTGGAGTATACCAAAATGTCTTTTGAGAGTACCATCTTTCTTTCACCCGAACAACACTGGAGCACCCCATAGAGAGATACTGGCCTAATGAAACCCTTATCAAGAAGGTATTTTAGTTGTTCTTTAAACTCCTTAAGCTCAGCTGGAGCCATTCTATAAGGAGGCATATAGATGGGCCGAGTTTCTAGAAGAAAGTCTATGCCGAAGTCTATTTCCCGCTCGGGAGGGACTCTGGGAAGATCTTCGGGAAAGACATTAAGGAACTCGCTGACAACTAGAACTGACTGAATAGTTTGAATCTCGGAGCTAGATTTTTTGGCCCAAACTAGGTGATAGATGCACCCTTTCGAAATAAGCCTCATTGCCTTAAGATAGGAAATAAATCGACCCTTTGGCGCTGAAACACTACCCATCCATTCTAAGACTGGCTCATTGGGGAACTGAAATCGGATGTCTCTAGTTCTGCAGTCGACTGAGGCATAACCGGAATATAACCAATCCATGCCAAGAGTGAGATCAAAATTGACCATGTCTAGCTCTACTAGATCAGCGGGAATGACTTTATTCAATAATGAGACTAGGCCATTTTGACATACCCGGTTGGCTCTAACTAACTCAAAAACTGGGGTAGAGACTGAGAATGGTTCCGAGAGGACTTCCAGACTGATTTCAAACTGAATTGCAACATAAGGAGTTACGAATGATAGTGTGGCTTCTGGATCTAGTAGGGCATATACATCTAGGTGGAAAAGACGTACACCTGTGACCACGTCAGGTGAGCTCTCCTGATCCTGACGGTAGGAAAAAGCGTAAAGGTGGTTTTAGCGCTGACCGCTATTCGTACCTAAAGTGTTACCCTGCTAAGATGGACGACCTGCTAGGGCTGTTGAAGTGGTAGACTGTGCTTTCCCCCGTCCTGCTGACGGACACTCCTTTAGCCTGTGACCCAACTGTCCACTTCTAAAACAACCCTCTTTGCCCAGGAGGCATTCACCTGGATGGTTTTTGCCACACTTAGGACAAGATGGGTGGCATGGTAACCCTGGTAGAGAGCCATATGCTCCATCCTTTCAATCTTTGCGGACCGAAAAGAAAGGGGCACTGGCTGAGCTGGGTACTGGAGTCCTCTGTTACTGCACCTATGGGCGACTACTGCTGCCGGACCTCTGGTGGCCATAATCTGATTGACCCGTTCTAGCTCGCTTTTTCTCTCGCTTCATATCTTTCTACTTTTCTGCCTCAATATGCTGGGCATGATTGATGAGGCTGGAGAGGTCAATGTCTTTTATGAGCATCGCGATCCTGCACTCCTTAAGTACCAGGTTTGATACTCCATTGACGAATTGAGCATGCGAGCCCTTGGCTCGGCTACCATCTCTGGAGCATACCTCGACAACAGAGTGAACTCCAATGCATACACCTCCATGGTCCTGTTACCCTGCGTTAAATTCGTGAACTCTGCAACCTTAGCCTCCCTCAACTTCCGAGGGAAAAATCTATCTAGAAATGTTGTGGTGAACTCATCCCACTCTACTGGCCTTGCTGCTGCTGGCCTCCCTTCCTTCCATTGGTTGTACCAATTTTGAGCCACCCCTTTCAATAGTTAGGCAGCCAGATCAACACTCTTTGTGGAACTAACACCCATAATTCGGGTGATCTTCCACACCTCATCTACAAACTCCTGCGGGTCCTCTCCCACTTTGGATCCATGAAAAGTTGTAGGGTTTATTCGGGTGAAGTCCTGAATTAGTAGCTACTGCGGACCCGTTCGTATTCACTGGGGCCACCTGCTGGTTCACTTGGTCGTCTTGAGGGGCTGCTGGAGCTGGTGGGGTAGGTCGGTTGGCAGTGCCAATCCTCCTTCTGTTTCCTCATTTTGGAGGCATAGTTTCACTGAAACGAATAGAGCACGAGTTAGGAGGACATTTCTTCTATTAACTTCATCGCATGATAAGGAGTATGAACAGGAGGGAGTTTTCCTAATAATGTCTCGTAGTCTCCCTGTCATAACTGTGGTGCACTTCACACCTATGAAAGTGACTCTACTTGACGCGACTTTCAGACATCTTAGGATACTCTAAACCTAGGGCTCTAATACCAAGTTTGTCATGACCTGAGTCTATACCCTATTCGAGACACGGTACTTGGTGCCACAAGTGACCCCAAGCTAACCCATAGTCTATCATTACACTGGTAAACTGAGTAATCATAAGCGGAAGCTTTATATAACTAATAATGTAATCAATAATGAACAACTGTATCTGAAAGCCAACTACTAACTGATGAGTTGCTGGGACAAGCCCCTAGCTAACTCTATAATCTGTCTAAATAAGACTAACTGAAATCAAATATCTTCCTCGAAAGATGAGAACTCACCCAATGACACTACTGTTGATATCGTCGAAGGGAACTACTAACGATGTTGGGATTGAGAACTTGCGCCTGTATTATAATACGATACAACATGGAAAGTATGTGTCAATACTTTGAATATACTGAGTAAGTGAGAGATACAATAAGCATGAAAGACATAGTAACTATAATGAAATAACATGAAATGACCAACTGAATACTATTAACTGATAACACTGAACTATAGCTGTTATGGTCAATAATGACCCTGGCTGATGGTCACGAACATGTCCTGAGACTAAGATACTGAACTGAGCTAAACTGAACTGAACTGAGACTGTACTAACAAGTAGGAGAGTCTAAACCGACATATAACCACGTGAGCAAAATGTGGAGTTTGATGTATACACCCCATCGATAGGGGCCAATATACCTTGCAAGGGTATAAAGGCATGTATAGTGAGATCACTGTTTGGGCCCATTTAGGCCAATAACCTACGATGGCAATGTAATTTTGGAAACCTGTGTGCGCTGGAACCCTAGTCCTCTCGGTGCTAAGTCCTACTCCTACTGGATAGTCCTAATCTGACGACTAAGCTTATATCTCGAAGCTTGGGTCTAAGACTAGATCAGGGATACTTATCTGGAAGTACCCTGAGAGTCTTATCGGACCTGGATAACTGAAACTGGTGTCCTAAGACTGGCCAGAGCTGCTTATCTGAAAGCGTCGTAACCGTTTAAAGAACACACAGAAACTGGTACTGGTGGTTCTAAGACTGGTCAGAGCTGCTTATTTGGAAGCGTCGTAACCATCTAAAGAACCAACTGATAATTGATAACTGGGAGGCATTACTGACACCTCGATAAACTAACTATAGTCAAACTGATCATTTGACATTACTGAAAGATATTGAAGATACTAACATTCTGATTAAGACTGAACTAGCATGCAACTGACTGAGAATTCATATGATGGTATTGACATGGGAATTCCAACACTAACAGAGTGAAGAAAAATTAATATCTAATCAACTATGCAAGACCCAAATTACTACATTTATAGAGTTAGGGCTAAAACCATTTTACAAGAAGCAAGTCGCAACATGATCACTAAGTAGTGGAAACATAACATGAATACATAGGGACAACAACCATGAAGAATTAATCAGGATCTGGTTACAAATTTTACCTTAACTCAAAACTTCAAGGCTAGAATTGATAAGAAATTATGGAAGGGTTTTGGGACACAAGGGAAGAACAATTCCCTTTTTGAATTCCCATATACCTGGAGTCAAATTTCCTAGAAAAACTCCTTGAGAATCTGAGAAGAAGATTGAATGCCCTAGCTTTGCCCTGAAGACTCTGTCTGAAACTTCTTCATACCGAGTTTGAGAGTTGAGAGAAGGAATGAGAGGAATATATTGATCAACTCCTTTAATTCTCTCCTAAACATGTCCAAGACAACGTAGTTTAGAGATTAAAAAATAGAAAGTTACTAAAATAACCCTAAAAGAAAGTCTGGAAAACTGCCCGACAGGGACCAACGGGTCACACAATGAGTCATTGGTTGATACCACGTCTCGTTGGGACCAGTCGTTGGTCCTGGAACTAAATTCTAGGCTGACTGGAATTTGGCAACGAAGGGGACCACGACTCATTGGATGGACCAACGGGTCGTTGGTACTTCTCGTTGTAACTGGTAGGATTTTTAAAACAAAACTTGTGAACCCTACTGTCGGATGACACAACGACTCATTGGTAGAACCAACGGGTCATTGTGTACGCTCATGGTCAACACTGCCTGTTCTTGAAATATGGCAGCGGGTGGAAACGACGACTCATTAAAGGTTACCATGAGTCATTGGTTTCACTCGTTGCTTCTAGGAGGTGTCTAGAAGATTTTTGTGCTGGGCAACAATGATTCCATAGGACGACTTGTTACTCTTTGTAATGGGTCATTGCATGACTAGTTGGTTCTCGGACGGGAAGCTTGCAGCTCAAACAACTACTCATACAATGGTTCGTTGGTGCTGACAACGACTTGTTGTTTGAGTCATCTTGAGACAAAATTTTCCTAATTTATTTTGGTTTCTCATGCAATGCCTGAGTTTGGTCTAGGAAACTTTTGGGGTGTTACTGGAGACTAACAAGGCTGGAAAGATAGGGAAAAAACTACTATCCCAAATTGAAAGGCCATAGACTGAAAACTAATGGAGTGATTGACTCCGAACTGAGATACATTGTTATACCCTGAGAATTCAAGAATCGGACCCGGAAGTGAATCGGAGAAAAACTGGAAAATATTGCAGCAGTTGCAGAACGAGTCACTAAATGACTTGTGAGGAGACTCCACGAGTCATCAGGTGGCTTATGGGAAGGCCTAGAAGGATGATGGACTCGAGGTCCGCATAGGAGATGTAACGACTCATGGTTCGACACCACGAGTCGTCATGTCAGTTGTGGGGTGGTTCTAGAGAAAGATTGGAAAATTTGTCCAATGCATTTGATGGGAGGTGACAACGGGTCATGGCTGTTGGGGACGATTCGTCATGTCACTCGTTAGGAGCCCTGGCAGACCAGTTATCCAGTGAACTTAACGAGTTAACCAATGGATCGTGTGCCCTGGTGACGAGTCGTCGGGTGGTCCGTTAGGACCCCCTGACAGTTATTTTCAATGATTTCAATAAGGGTTTTTCCGTAATTCCTAAGTTCTAAGGGACTATACTACATCGTTTTAAGCTCGTAATAAAGGGTTTTTAGCAGAGAAAAACCCATCTTAGGCCATTACTTCCATGCATGCAAGGTTGGGGGTTTTAGGAGAAGAATCAAGGTGAATTCTCAAGGTTTCCAATTGGAATTTCAGCTGGGCAATTAGGAAGAGTTAGGATTCTTAAATCCCAGGTATGTAAGGCTATGAGTTGGTGCTTCCTTCCACACCCATGCCCATTCCCTATCAATTTGTGATTAGTTTGTGATGATCAAGTATGGGTTTTCATTCAATTGTATGATTCTTGCATCTCCACTCATGAGTATGATTAAATTGAGTTGATATTGGAGATTTACTGAGCATGGGCAGATTCTAGCTTAATTTCTTTTACAAAATTATCTTTCTAAAATTGAATCTAAAATGCCCACGTGTGGATAGTTCATATAGAATGTGATGATGATGGAGTAGATGATGAAAGGCTTGTTTCCAACCTTACACATGATTTTTGATGATATTTTCAAAGGAGATTAATTAGAACCAAGTATGGTAGGACTTCGGGTGATGCCCATGTGATGTTTTCAAATTGTGATTTATTTCCCGACATGAGTTTACCACACCGTTGCGATGGAATTTTCCTTTTTGCCCTTATTACGAATTCTAGCTTGTGGTATGTTTCAAAGTAACGCCTTCTCTATGCGTAAATCATTAATTGATATGTATGTTATTGTCGAGCTTTGTTGAGGGCAATATTAAGATTCATTTCACATGATGTAGAGTCTAACTATGATTTTTATTCAAAGCTTTGTCGAAATGACATTGTTGAGCTTCATATTTATATGATGTATAGTGTATGCATGATTTCATAATGCGCCTTGTCAATAGACAATGTTGAGCTTCGTTTCATACGATGTTGATTTTATTCATGATTTCAAGTTGAGCTTCGTCACTAGACAATGTTGAGCTTTGTATTTATATGATGTAGAGCATTGCATGTTTGGGAGAAGAGTCTAGCACCGAGTGGGCTAGGGGTCGATAGCCATACGCTCCAGAACTACGCGCCAATGTAGGTTGATTCTATTTTGTTATTGGGACCTCCCTTGTGAGCTATGCCTGGCCCAATTGGCCCCTATCAGCTTGATATCGATATCATGGTAGCGTCCCTATCCCTAGCAAGGTTATGGACGACTTTGCCCACTTGCGGTAATAGTCGGGACCACGTAAGCTCTATCGTGGTATGTCGGTTAAGTGACGAGTCTCCCACTGTCTATATCATTCGAATTTGCATAACCATTACCCATGATAATTATCGTATGTATGCATGTTAAAGAAGCAAGGTTTGACTCATTGTTCAACTTTTCATATAAGTGTTATGTTTCAGCTTGAGTCATTCGAGTCAATCATGATGTTCTAAAGCTATGCATGGTCATGTTATGATAAGAATACGATTTCAAAATGATTGCTTCCAGCCTTCTATTTTCACTTAAAAGCTTATGATATGACATGAAATGTTTTAAATGATTTATTTACTTAAGCGGTTTTACTTACCTTGCATACTCGGTACATTTCATGTACTGACCGCATACTTTCTATGTTGCATCGTTTCATGATGCAGGATCCGGTTCTCAGGTCCAACCCCGTTCGTAGTCGCTTAGCAGAGTCAGTACCTGCTTGGTTGGTGAGTCCTCATTTTTCGAGGACTAGACTTTACAGTTATCTTGGTTGTATTTTCAGTTTCAGAATTGCTGAGCTAGTTGGGGGTATTGTCCCATCAGCTCATCCATATTAGAGGCTTATCATACTAAGACATGTACTCAACTTCAGATGTTTACTCTATCGTTATGTTAAGTTAGACTTCCGTTGGGTTTATGACTATGTTATTCATTTTTGTTGAATAAGTTAGTGAATGCTTATGCCATGGGTTGACTTGGGGTCTCTGGGGGTCCCTTGTCCCGTGTCTACGATCCGGGTCTACGCTCGGGTCGTGACATACATGATTGAACTGAATTCATGAATCATGCATACATACTAAGACATGCAAGGAACTGAGTGACATGAACTAAACATGAAACTGAATCAAGGACTAAGGAGGAAACTAGTACCTCATGCTGGAACTGAGCTTGAAGGAAAGAGATGTGGGTATCTAGCTATCATATCTGCTTCGGCTTCCCATGTAGCTCTCTCAACTAGATGATTTCTCCAAAAAACCTTCACCAAGGCTACCTCCTTGTTCCTCAAATTACGAACTTGGCGATCAAGGATCTCAACCGGAACCTCCTCATAGGTAAGGCTGTCCTTCACACCAATGCTCTCTATCAGAACAACTACAGCTGGATCACCAATATGCTTTTTCAGCAAGGGTACATGAAAAACTGAATGTACCAAAGATAACTCCGCTAGTAACTCCAACTCATAAGACGCATTGCCAAAACACCTCAAAATCCTATAAGGACCAATGTACCGGGGACTAAGCTTCCCCTTCTTTCCTATACTCATAACTCCCTTTATGGGAGACACCTTTAGAAAGATCCAATCATCAACAGTGTACTCAATCTCTCCTCCTAACATCCGCAAATGGTTTCTAATGACTCTGGGCTGTCTTCAGCTTCTCTCGAATAAACTGAACTTTCTCCATAGCCTCATGAACTGAATCGGGTCTTATCAACATAGCATTTCCTAACTCAAACAATCCAATAGGTGATCTATATCTCTTCCCATAAAGAGCCTCAAACAGAGCCATATGAATAGTGAAATGGTAACTGTTTTAGGCAAACTCAAAAAGAGGTAAGTGATCGTTCCAACTACCCTTGAAATCAATCATGTAATCTCTCAACATTTCCTCAAGAGTTTGGATGGTCCACTCGGCCTAACCATCTTTCTGCGGGTGAAAAGCTATGCTAAGCTTGACCTGCGTACCGAGACCCCTCTGAAATGACTTCCAAAACTGAGAAGTGAAATGAGTATCCCTATCTGAGATGATAGAAAATGGAACTCCATGAAACCTAACCAACTCCCAAATGTAAAGCCTAGCATAATCCTCGGCTAAGTCCGTAGTCTTAATTGGTGGAAAGTGTGTTGATTTGGTAATCTAGTCTAGAATCACCCATGTAGAATTATGCTGTCGGCGTGCATGGGGCAACCCTATAATAAAGTCCATATTGATTTCTTCCTACTTCCAAGAAGGAATACTGATAACTTGAAGCATACCTCCCAGCCTCTGATGCTCAACCTTCACCTAGTGGTAATTTGGACACTTAGTTACAAACTCTACATTGCCCTTCTTCATGCCATTCCACTAATAGACTTTCGGTAAGTCATAGTATATCTTGATGGAACCTGTATGGATAGAGTATGGGGAGCTATGAGCCTCTATCAACATCTGCTCTCTCAACTCATCCACCTCCAAAATACAGTCGTCCCTGATATCAGAGTACTCCATCTCCCCCTTGGGAGAAAACCTTCACTTTCTGATTCTGGACCGCTTCCTTCAATTTCACCAAAATAGGATCCTCATCTTGAATTTCCTTAACTTGCATCACCAAAGTAGACTATGCACCATTCTGTATGATAGCACTACCATTCGCTGAATCAGTAAGGCGAACCCCCAAGCGAGCAAGCCTACAGGCGCCTTTTACCATTTATTTCCTCCCATCCTCCATATGGGACACACTCTCCATGGACAATCTACTAAAAGCGTCAGCCACTATATTGGCCTTGCTCAGGTGGTAAAGAAAACTCATGTCATAGTCTTTGAGAATCTCAAGAGATCTTCTTTGCCGCAAATTCAAGTCCTTTAGAGTAAACACATACTGAAGGCCCTTGTGATCTGTGAACACATCCACATGCACTCCATACAAGTAGTGCCTCAAAATCTTCAAGGCAAACACCACCGCTGCTAACTCAAGTTCATGTGTCAAGTAATTCATCTCGTGAGTCTGAAGCTGTCTCGAGGCATAAGCAATGAATTTCCTACGCTGAAGCATCTAAGGCCAATCCTAGAAATATCAATATACCACAAATCCATCCGTGCCTTCTCGCAAGGTCAATGCTTGGAGATGAAATAAGTCAAGTCTTTCGCTCACAATCTCTTCTCACAAGCATTGGAGACACAGTTGACCTTCTTTTGGGTCAACTTAGTCAAGAGTGCTACAATGGGTGAAAATCATTCTACAAACCTCTGGTAGTAGCCAGCTAAACCTAAAAGGCTCGATGTCAATAGGGTTGTAAATTACAGGCGATTCTTTAGCACCTCAATCTTGAGTGTGAAGAAACTAACTACTTTTGCCCACCATACCCTCACTAGGCACCACATGGCCAAGAAATGGAACTAAAGCGCAGCAAAACTCACACTTGCTAAACTTAGCAAATAGCTAATAATCATTAGGCATCACAAGAGCACTCCTCAAATAGGCATGCCATCACAACTCAGGAATAAGAAGGATGTCGTCTATGAAAAACAATGACGAACATATCCGTACTGCCAGAGACCCATTCATCAAATCTATAAAATCCACTCTCACTAGGAGAAGTGTACGATCGTCACCCAATATAATTTACCCAACTCGTGAAATGGGGTAGAATCTCGGGGAATGAGAGATTAATAACAGCTTGAAAGTCTTCTGTCAAATTGAATCAAATAGCATATTTGTATCAAAACTAGGAAAGTAAATATTGGGGGTTGTAAGATCACACTATGAGTTCGAATTCAATCAACGAAACAAGACAACCAACTTCAAAGTAACAATATGAGCGAATACTAGGGGTGTGGTATTGATGGAGGCATTAATAGGATTGGGGTTAACTAGAAAATCAAAGAATTATTTACAAACATAAATAGTTGTAGACAAGGCGACACTGATGTTTCTCAACCACTTGAGTGTCTTTTTCCATGGATTTTCTCAAATCCCAAGGTCCCATACACATCAACCACTACAACTTGGGTAAGAATTAAACTATTTCTAGCCTCAATTAATTAATGGGTGTATGAAAATGAGTATTGGCTATCTCTATCCCAATCCCACATAATCAAAATCCAATTACATATTACTGTTTTCTCACCCATATTCTATTCCTCTTTTTCAAGCAACAATATAATAAGTAAACACAATCCATAATTGCAATTACAGATGTTTCAATTTTAATTTAGAAAACAATGGATTATGCTAAATAAGTAATCCTAAAATTAAACTAGCAACACCCAATCCATTTTAGCCCCTATCATGCACACACCCCTATCAAGGTGTTTAGCTACTCATAAATGAAGAACAAGAGATAGAACCAATAAAGGAATCACTATCATTTATCATTAATTTGAAACTTCAAGCTTAATTTTTTCTTCAATGAAGGTTTATATCAGAAAGATAAATAAGATGAAGGAAAAAGCTCTCACTTGTCTCTATTTTTTCTCTCTCTAAAATTCAGTACAAAAACTAACTATGGAATGTTATGGAATGGAATATCGTATTCTTTACAAAAGGTGCACAAAAATAGGGTAAAGCTTCTCCTCTTTTCTTGTGCCGGACGATTTTACCCCTTTGATAAAGGCCTCACTTGCGAGACACTTGTGCTTCACGGTGCCCATCCGTGAGGCGCCGCTCAATCGTAGTTGTTGGCTAGTGGATCCTGCATTGGCTCCTGCGTTTCGCTGATACTGACCCGCATTCCGCATGTGTGCCTTCAACTTCCAAACTGTGCTTTCCTACGTTTGGCCTGTGTTTCGTAGGTGTCATCTTGTGTAACGCATGTCCTTTTCTTCCAATATCATGCTTTTAGTTCAATTTCTTGCTTTCTCTATTTAAATTGAATACTTGCAAAAATCTAAGAGAAAGGACATAAAATCTTTCTAAATGACTTAAAAATCAAGAAAAAAGTCATGTTTAAAAGCCTAATGAGTTGGTAAATTACCAACTCATCAAACCCCCAAATTTGATCCATTGCTTGTCCTCAAGTAAGGAATTTCTTCACAGCTGAACAAGTGAATTAAGCATGTCACACCACACGAGTTTTGCACAAGGAACCACTGGGACTAAGACAACCCCAAAATTGTACATCGACTCAATGAAAAGAAGAGGCTCACAATTTATGCAACTGCTTCAAGAGGTAACCACAATTTATCGACATGATTCTCAAGTGTTTCTTACATTCAAATCAAGGGGAATGGTTGATTAAAACAAGCGCACATAACATCTTAAGTCATTGCAAGTTCACATTCAAAGCTTTCCTTCAAGCTCACTGCATTCTTGTCTCAATCACATCTTTTACTTTTAACACATTAAGGCATGTTCCCCAAGGAAGTGATGCCACTCACATCAAGCGAGAATCCAATTTAATTCTCAAGTAATTCACACACGAAGGGATTATAGAATAAGACAAATGCGCTCACTCTCACAAAGAAATTCTCATGCATACAACTTGACCCATAGGCTTGCCCTTCATGTAACTCGCCACTAATGTAGAGTTGCTACACTCAAAATCAATTAGGACTTTGGGGGACATAATGAAGGCTAGGGGTAATGGAAGGATTACTTTTAATTCTAGTGACTAGAACTTCCCTAATTCTCTTTTTATGAACATTTTTGCATACTCCAATTTTTTTTAATTGAAATTACCCCATCTTATCTCTCCTTGATCAACATCTTCAATTTTGTCTCAAGAGCCACCCTTATATCTCCTTGGTTTCCACTTTTAGCCTCATCTAAGAAAGAGGTAGCACCTTTCAACTATTTTTTTTCTAATTCATTCATTTCATCACACTTTGGTGCTACCTCACATTGAAGCTCACATATTTTTTCCATTTTCTTTTGCAAATCCCCAAACTTAGGCTTTTGCCTCATTTCTCCCTTATCTTTCCCATAATTTTAGGCATTAAGCCCTATTTTTCATTTCTTTTCACAACTATCACTAGGGAAGATGGGTGTCAAAATAGGGATTTCAAAAGGGTAATAGGCTTGTAATGTGGTTCTCAAGAAGAGGGTTAAAGGCTCAACATTTGCTAGCAAAGATGAACATTCAAGGAGATCATATAGGTTATGTGACTATCAAAAGAAATCCTAAAATCATGTTCTAAGTACAACTACATTTTGAATTTCGCCTTGAGTCATACTTATGGAAAGTACTAGAAAACCATTCATGCGTGAAAACTAAAAGCCTCACCACACAAGACATCATACTCCAAGGAGTTCACACAACTCTTACAACCACATCAAGAGTATGATTTTAGACAAGATAACATGTGAATAAAAAAGCCATGCAAGGAATGTGCAACTCATGACAAAAGAGTGATAAAATTTTAAATTCAAATGCCCCTTTTTTTTTCAAACTCCATTTTCAAAGCAATTTAAAAATTTTCGGTGGTACCTCTCAAAACCAAGTGCAACAACCGACTCAAAAAGACTCTAAACTCGACATTTTCCTTAAGAAAATCGCCTCTCAATCTATTATTGAGAAATGCCACCCGGTTCAACAACAAATTAAAAGAAAAGGAAATCTCTACTTGGGAAAGAACCGTGGTACAAAAAAACCTTGGAGTTTATTTACTAACTACTATGAACAAAGACGATTATTAAGAGATAGGTCATTAAACATATGACAATTGAAAATGGACCCATTAATGGCACTAACAAGTCAAAAAGAAATTAAGAATGAGATTACATAGCCAATCATGAGAGACTACACCCCACCCCCAACTAACAACTTACATTGTCCTCAATGTATCAATTAAGTATAAAAAAAGAAAAGGAAAGTGTAATAACCCTAATTTAATAAAGGGCTATTTAGTAACTACATAATAAAAGAAAAGAAAAATAATTTAAAATAATTTATGATAATAATAATAAAAATAATAAAGGCCAAAGCCCAATTGAACTAGAAAAATTAAACACTATTTCTGCTGGAAAAAAAGAAATGCATTAGGAAAAAAAATATTATAATGCAGAAAGGAAAAAATTGCAGAAGAGGAGGGAATAAAGGAAGAGAAAAGAGAAGAAAAGAGGAGAGAAAAATAAGGATTTTTAATCCAAAGAGTAATAGTAACGATGCTAATCTTTTGCTTGAGTTTATTACGCGATTATAAGAAAGTTTATAGGATAGAATATGGAGAAATTTTGAAGAATTGAGAAAGTTTAGCCCTAGGGTTCTTCAACCTAAATCATCAATTTGAAAGGGAAAACGTTATCAAAATTCGATTTTGATTAATTTTATGGAATCTACTCATCAAGGAGAATTTGTTTGGTGGTCATAGTTCGGGAATTCTGCCCCGTTGACCAGAGTTGACTTTTTCAGTCAATTCTTTGACCACGAATTTGAATTTTGTTAAAAATTAAGCAAATTTATACTGAAGGATTTTTGACCATTCTAAATCCATTTTTGTGTAGTTTGAGGTGATCTGGAGACCCGAGAGCATAGTTCTGAAATATCAGAAAGTGTGCTTGAGTTGTAAATTTGAGGTAAGTAGACTTTAAGCTTTGGTGCTTGCTTTTTAAACTTTTTTTAAAAAATATGTTTTATCTGCCTGGTCTATGTGTTGGGACAAGCGTGTACTTGGAAGAATCAGTGGTCTTTCACCAACCGCATATATGTTACTTTGAGAAAAATATGTTTTTAAGAAAAATTATTTCATAATTGATTTGTATTGTGGCGTGGTCTCGTACCATGGCATTGAGGCGTTGGATATCCTTCCCTCCCTGCCATGATATACTTACTAGGAGAATACATGCGCTACCTTAGCATGTTAGGGGCCTTGTTCTTGCTGCTGTAGTATATTGTTGGGATATTATATATGCTGCCGAGGCTAGTCAAGGTATTAGGTTGATCTCTTTCACTACCGCTTGACAAGTACTGAGTGTGAGTTTCCTTGAGATATATATCTATATATATAGTGATCTTGTTGAACATTTGTTTGGACTTTACTGAGTTTAATATTTTGGAAATATGTTGTTGTGCATATTATTTTTTTTTGTGCTCGTTGTGGTTGCATTTTCTAACACTTGTTCCGGGGATATTAAAGTGGTGGGTCAAAAATCTTACTATGATATTTTATATATAGCTCACTCCTTACTTGCACGTCTACGCAGATTTTGTTACGGGAGGTGAGACTAGTGGCTGACAAGTCCGTTTTTGCAGATTCTGTTGATGAGGTGAGCCTTCACATTGATTCGTGAAGGCTATCATTTCAGATTTATCTACTCTTTATATATATATTTTTTTCTCGGGGTTTGCATTCCCGACAGCTAAACTCATCTAACTCTAGTAGATGCTCCATGATCTTAGTGTGGGATTTGGACTAGAGATACACTACTTAAATGGTCGTGTTCTTTCTTATAAATTGAGACTTGATTTTTGTTGGATAATCATTTCATTTTTGTGACTATTGATGTGTTTGGAGTTTCATATACTATATTTTAATGCTTATAGAAAAGGGTTAAGTGTTTGGGATAATAGGTTCGCCCGGCGGTGGTATTAGCGGGTGCCAGTCACGTCTAGGGGGTATTTTGGAATGTGACAAAGTTGGTATCATAGCTTAGTCTTTAAGTCCCAGATCATGGAGCAGTGTTTAGTAGAGTCTTGTTCATGGGTATGAAGGATCCCATACTTATGAACTTGAGGATACCGAACATTTAGGATGTTTCCCCTTCTTTCATTCTTTATTCGTGCGTTGAATTGATTCAAGTCTAATCTCGAAATATTTATTTCACAGATGGCTAAGTAACGTGCGTCTTCATCAACTAGTCGATCAAAGGCACCATTTGGATGGGGTGCGGGGCATGGTACTACCCCCAGTGATTATCGAACTGGGGTGCATCAAACAAGGGCACAAGATAATCCTCAACCTGAAATTGTGAATGGGGGTCAGCCCCGAGTTGCTGCTCCGGAGCGAGTACAGGAACAGGTTGTTCAAGATGCTCTATCGACTGTGCCTGTTGCTGTATCTACCGCTGCCTTGCCTACAGATGTAGTAATGAGATTTTTGAATGTGTTAGAGGCATTGGTGCCTAATCATGGTAGACTTCCAGTTCCTCAAACTAATCGCAAGCACAAATGCAAGTTCAGTTGAATGTTGCAGCTACACAGACACCCCAATTGACCACTCAGCTGACTGTTCATTCATGGTGAACCTCAAAAGTTCATTGATCGTTGTGAAAAGATACTGACTACATTGGGGTTGAAAGATACTCGAGGTGTAGAATTTACCACTTTCTTGTTCTCAGGGTCTGTAGAGGCATGGTGGACATCAGTTTAGAGAGGTAGACAAGAAGGGTTACCACGTATCACTCGGTTAGAGTTTTCAACAATGTTTAAGGACAGGTTCATTCCCTTGATAAAACAAGATGACATGAGACGTCAATTTAATAACCTACGCCAGGGAGCTATGGTAGTTACAGTGTATGAGGCTAAGTTCACTGAGTTATATAGATATGTTCCATTTTTAGTTGAGACCCGAGGGAGAAGGTGAGACGATTCTTGGATGGACTTGAACATCGTTACCGTGGTTCTGTGATATGAGATGTGCGAACTGGCACCTATTCGGACGTAGTTGACACTGCCCTCCATTGTGAGTCCTATTTAGAAATGGAAAGAGCTGAGCGAGATAGCAAAAGGGAATGCAACACGGGAGGGTTCAGTGGTGCTCTATCTGGGGGAAAGAATGGCCATCATCGTGGGCAATCCAGGACTACACAGTCAGAGTCAGTGGTACAGTCTTCGAGAGGTGATAATCCAGCTAGACAGGGTCAAAAACAGATGTAGAGAAAGGGTAACAGCTCATACCAGTCAAGTCCACATCAGAAGTGTCCTAATTGTGGTAGGCATCATGATGGTCGTTGCTATGGTGTTGTTGGTCCTTGTTTTACTTGTGGTGAAAAGGGGAATATTGCTAAATATTTTCCTAAGGTGAACTCTGGTACTATTCAGGCTACGACACATCTGCATGGAATTGCTATAGGTACACTTGCTCACCCTCAACCAACTAGGGCTACTCAAGAGGGTGCTCATGGACAGGGTCGACAAGCTGCACAGGTTGCTCAAGGAGCAGGTGGACCACCGATATTCTTCGCTATGGCCAGACAAGATTTTGAGGCATC